>VDFB02193867.1:127073079-127354471 GCA_007258455.2 Sequoia sempervirens | reverse complement strand
TGTACCCGATTTAGTGGGTTTCCTATGCTATAAGGGAATAGTGTGATTTGGTTGAGAAAGAGTGAAATGGAGAACTTGATGATCTAATACCTAGTTGGTTGTTGAATTTTTGATTAGTTGTGTGGAAAGACCTCCCCCAATTGCATCAATGATCTTGATGAAATTGAGGAAGAACAACAAGAGAGGGACAAAAAAAAAATTCAATACAATGTTTCAAGGATTTGTCAAGCGAGTAAGAGAGCTATAGGAGTAGCCTCATCTAAGGAGTTCCTTTCAAAGCCTCTACTAGTGATTTTTATTATGATAATTCGGAAGAGTTAGATCAAGGATATGAACCCTCTAATGTAGAAGAGGAATGAGAATCACTCTTCATGTTGCAGGTACCGACTTTAATACCAACTACAGTGGCAACATTGAAATTCCCTAGTAGTATTTATGTAAAGGAAATTTCCTTTAGATGTAAGGATTCAAAGCACATCAACCATGTGGTACAAATGTTGAAATACAAGAGAAAATTTCTAGCAATGAAAGAGTCTGAAAAGGAAAAGAAAGCTACATTGGTGACTCAGGAGAAACTTTAGCTTTCAAAAACAAAGCCAATTAGGCTAGTAGGCATGTGGATCAGGCTAGAATTTGGTGGAAGAGGAATAAAGATGACTAAAACTTTGGAGACCCACCATACTAGATTTCAATATTCAACCATGAGAGCAAAAGAGGGAGTTGATATCATGTATCAAAACATTAAGCATGCATTCTTCCAGCCAGCGGAGAAGGAGATGATTACTTTGCTTCATTTTCATTTGCATAACCATATCAAGGCATGGAAACCAAGAAGACCAAGGATGTCAAGTTTTATGTGGAGGTAATGAATGTGGTCCAAACTTCAGGAGGGGTAAGAAGGTTATCTTGTTTTTACTGCTGCTACCTACTTTCACAATGTTCTTGGATTGAAGGGTTTCATGATGTAATTCGACCCATTCCACTTTTTATGCCCACTGTAACTTTTGGAATGGGTTCTCTAACTTGTAAAATACATTCCTAACCTAATTATAATGTTGTGGAGTCAAGGTTGGGTGTTTGGGATGATGTTTTAGGGCTGCAGCAGGGTATTCTCATGATGAAAATGAGGGTTTCAAGTGGTGTTTTGACAAAATGTGGGAAGGACTATCCATGTAATGTATTATTCACCATGTGTAGGGTCTGGTAATTGTGTTTGGTTCTATGTTTGGGTATGACAGGTGCAGGAGATAGGATTTTCATTAAAACCCCAAGTATTTTTCTTGAAATAGAGGGTTTGGTGTATTAGGGGTGTAGAGGTCTTGGACCTAAAAAAAATCATGGAATTGGAGGTTTTGACACATAACATACTGTTGTTTTAGAAGTTTGAGTGAAGATCTAGCATTTAAAAGGTTATCTCTTTGTAAATAGGGCTAATTTAGTAGCCTTTATGCAAGGTGGTCTATTGGATCTTAATGATGGTACAAAGAAACATGGTATGATCTCTTGGGAATTTTTCATAGGGTCTATGTTAAAGCTTGATTGATGTTTGGTTGGCCATTGGATAACATTCTCTAAAAGATAATCCCATTTGATGAGATTTGGAGACTATAAGTTAGGCAAGGGTTTGTTGAAAACCCATACTTGAAACTTCCCACGGCCAACCAAAGCCTAAAACACATTCAAAAAGGTCTGCACAAGCTTAAAAGTTCAAGAGATATTGCTTCCCCAAAATATTTCTTCAAACTCTAGCAGTAAACCACCATTTTCCACTAAAAATTGCACCATTTGACATCTAGGGCATCACCTAAAAACCCTCTATTCACCTCCCTTGCACACAAAACTATGAACACATGTTTTATAACCATAACTAAGCCTTTCCATTGAGTTATAGAAGCATATAGTGGGTGAAAGGCTTAATATGACATTTTAATGCACTCAAAACCCTTAAAATAGGGTATACAAACCGACCCTCAGTAATTGACTTCTAAAATGCACAAAATCACTTGAAATCCAACCAAACCCAAACTAAAATGGAGTTAATTTTTCTACCCATGAAATTCCAACGAAAACATAACACAATCACCCTGTATGGAACCATACAGTTCAATGAAACATCAAATCCCAAAGTGCAAAATGGTAGCAATCTTTGATGGGGCATTACTCAGATACCATGGTGCTTATGAAATATTTGTCTAAACCTATGGGATTGTGTTGGTTTCATCTACAATAACCTCTCTCAGTTTTTTTTTATCTCGGAGTGGTTTCCTCGTGGTTTCCAGTTTTCAGTTGATGGAAAAAGTGTCAAATGCGCGCAGTGGAAAGTTGCAAAGTGGTGCAACTTTCGTTCTACAACTCATGTGACCAAACAGACTATTCCAATGCATTCGAATAGGTATGTTTACACTAGGAATGGTCCTCTTTCACACCCAAACACGCGAAATCACTCCGAGCTATGTTCAACTAGATCGATCCCTTAAGGGTCTAAAGTGCAAATTGTTGCAAACTTTAGCATATTGCTACTTGGATACCATGACGCTTAGAAACTTCTCATATAATCCTATGGAATCACGTTGGGCCCTTCTACAATAATCTCTCTTGGTTTTTGTTATCTCGGAGTGATTTTCTTATAGTGTCCAGTTTTTAGTTGATGAAAAAAGTGTCAAATAAAAGTAGTAGAAAGTTGTCATTTTGCAACTCGTGTGACCAAAAAAACTATTTCAACACATCTGAATAGGTATGTTTACACTAGACATGGTCCTTTTTTTCACCCAATCACACGGAATCGCTTCGAGCTATGTTCATCTGGATCAATCCCTTAAAGCTCCAAATTAGTGCAAAATGGCTACAAACTTCAACATGTTGTTACTTAGATACCGTGATGCTTAGAAAATTCTTATATGATCCTATGGTATTGTGTTGGGCCCCTCAAAAATAACCTCTTAGTTTTTCTTATCTTGGAGTGGTTTTCCTGTGGTGTCCAGTTTTCAGTCGATGGAAAAAGTGTCAAATTGAAGCAATGGAAAGTTGTAAAGTGGTGCAACTTTCGTTCTACAACTCATGTAACCAAATGAACTATTCCAAAATGTTTGAATAGGTATTTTTACTCTATGCATAGTCCTCTTTCACACCCAAACATGTGGAATCGCTCTGAGCTACATTCAACTGGATCAATTCCTTTAAGGTCCAAAGTGCAAAATGGCTACAAATTTCAGCATGTTGTTACTCAGATACTGAGATGCTTAGAAAATTTTCATCTAATCCTATGGGATCGTGTTTGGCCCCTCTACAATAACCTCTCTCAGTCTTTGTTATCTTAGAGTTTTTTTCCTATGGTGTCTACTTTTCAGTTGATGGAAAAAGTGTCAAATGGAAGTAGTGGAAAGTTGCAAAGTGGTGCAACTTTCGTTCTGCAATTCATGTGACCAAATGAACTATTCCAACACATCTAAATAGGTATGTTTACACTATGCATTGTCCTATTTCACACCCAAACACGTGGAATCACTTTGAGCTATGTTCAACCACATCGATCCCTTAAGGGTCCAAAGTGCAAAATCACTACAAACTTTAGTATGTTGTTACTTGGATATCGTGACACTTGGAAAATTCTCATCTAATCCTATGGGATTGTGTTGGAGCCCTCTACAATATCCTCTCTCAATTTTTGTTATTTTGGAGTGGTTTTCCTGTGGTGTCTAGTTTTTAGTTGATGGAAAAAGTGTCAAATTGAAGCAGTGGAAAGTTACAAAGTGGTGCAATTTTTTTTCTGCAACTTGTGTGACCAAAAGAACTATTCCAACATGTCTGAATAGGTATTTTTATGCTAGGCATGGTCCTCTTTTGCACCCAAACACACGAAATCGCTCCGAGCTACGTTCAACTGAATCGATCCCTTAAGGGTTCGAGTGTAATAGGCCATTCCATCTATTGTTTAGGTTGTGTCTCAGTGATATGGGCCTGATATAAGTAGGATAGGGATTATGAATAAGAAAATAGAATTGGTAAATGAATTGGAAGAGATTACTAATGCTACCCCTGTTCAAAATTCAAAATTGAGGCCCCTTAAAAGCAAGCCTAGAAGAGGTGAAAAGAAGAAATTACTTGAAAATAAGTTAGAATAGGTTGGAAATAGGGTGAGGTTGTGGAGTTTGATGTGTTTAAGAGGTCTACAAGGACAGGGGAGGTCAAAATTATGTTATAGCATGATGCCCTAGTTGGGAAAATAGGGTTTTTGAATGAAAAAGAGATGTTTGAGGGAGTAAATGTGGGTAAAGTGAAGAGGCAACATAATTTGGTGGCCAATTAAGTTTGTGCAGGAAAAATGAAGAGTGTTGGAATAGGTTTTGAGGTTTGAGTTTGGGTTCAGCAGTTCGGTTCACTGATTAAGCTAATTTTTTTGGAGGGGGGTTCGGTTCATTTTGGGTTCTTTGGTACAAAAATCATGTAACAAAATATAAATATATATGTAGCCTAGAAGCATGCATTAGGATTAGAATATCACATAACATCATATAAACAACAAATCCACCATAAACTTGATTTTCATTTAAAATATGTGCATCATAAATATTCATCGTTGAAACTTGAATTGTGGTAGCTTGATATACAGATTCTATTTATGCCAGGGTTCAATTTGCATGATTTTGAAAAAAGAAGCCAATTGAGTAGAGTTATCAGCATTCTTCATAAATCATAAGAATTTTTTTAGTACAATAGCCATTTTTATGTCTTCTTGTAGTCTCAAACATTATTTTGTATCATTGTTACATTGGTCCTGAGAGTGGTAGCTTAATATAGCTCCACAATATGAAATCTGGTTTACTTGTGCAATGTAACAATGGCATAGGTAGATTTTTCTTTCAAAGAACCAAAGGGTGAGTGCACAATTGAAGTGTATAAACACATATATTTTTGTAATATCAAGGATACTTTTTGAAACTCATGCATTGCTAATCTAAAAGGAAAAGTATTATACATATCCTTTGCTTAATGGAGTTGTTCCAATCAAAGGATTAAATATATTAGAATCTTTTTATCAATCATTTCATAGAATACCAATTGAAAACATGTTTTTTTCTTTTAGATAAAGTTATTTACCATCAATCAATTAATTTATTCAAGACAAACAATGAAGGACAACAATGATCAATGCTATGGCTAACCAATTAATAAGTATACACGTGAATAAGTCAAGCATGTACATGTGAATAAGGGAAGCATAAGTAGTCACAAACACATATGCCTTGAAGTATACACATGAATACATGGTATACACAACTTAATACAAAGTATATGCATGAATACAAGGTATACACATCAAAACGCGTAAGTCACAAAGTATACATTGGAATACATGTAAGTCACAATGAATACATGTATGTTGTAAAGTATACACTTGAATACACGTAACTCATATCTATTGAACCATGAATTTATAACATGCAAATATGGACACCATTGATAAAAAAAATTTGTATTAACCAAATAACCATGTACGCATACATCAATATATGTCGATATAAGTATAAAATATAGGTACAAAATAGCCATATAGGATTACGAGAATGCCATATAGGAATACAATGTCAAATATATCCAATACAAAATATGTACAAAACTGCCATGTAGGCATACAAAAAAGGGCTCTAGAATCAAAAGTCATTTCTCTCCAGGCTCTCGAAATAAAAATTTTCCCTTTTGTTGGTCAATTGGATGGTGATAGGTCTGTCAATTGTTTCTGCTACACTCGAGGAGTGCTCTTGCTACTCCTCCTACTAGTGATAAGCTCTTGGTGAAATTTTAATTGTTACAATTTAAGAAGTAAAGACATTAATATATATAAATTACATTATAAAAAATGATATATTTTAAAAAATAATCACTTACAGCCATCTCATGATCACTCTCCACAAGGGAAATATTCGCAGGTTGATGTTAAGGCATGCTCAAGCCCTATATAAACCATCCAAGTAGAAATTAGACTATAAATCAATAATTTGATTTGATTTTTCACTCGAACTAACATCTATAACAACGAATGTAAATTGAAATTTAGTAATTTGCCTCATACCTCCCCTGTCAGAGCCATCGAGGATTGTATAGCAGATGAAACACTGATATCCATTGCCCTCGTAACATTTGGAGGTGTTTCCACAACCAACATCTAAAAACAAAAAAAAACATTATTTAATCACAAAAAAGTTACAATAGCGATCCACGTCATGACTTATAGTGTATGAGATCTAATGAACAATATTTTGAGTACTTGTTAAACTATATATTTCTGATTATCATGCTTACTATTTTCCCTATCCATATCTTGTTCGAAAGGATGTGTTTTTAGAATTTTACCCATAGCAGCAATTCACTGAATCATTTGATTAAATGCTTTCATAGACATGTACAAAAAATGTGGTGGCATAGAGAAGGCAACTTGAACTGTTTGAAAAAATGCCTCAAAAGAAATGGGGTCTCATGGTGATGGAATGCCATTACAAACAAATGCACATCATGCCATTCCATCACCATAAGAACACATTTATTTTAGGATTTTTTTCAAAAAGCTCATTGCCTTCTCTATGGTAAATTATTGCTTACTATTATGCTTTGATAGATATTTTTCCAAGCATCCATAGTTTGTTGGAAAGCACCTATTTTAAGCTTTTAGCCATAGTAGCAAGGAAGCACAAGTAGTTTGATAAAATGTTTTGGTGCACATGTATGAAAAATGTGGTATCATAGAAAAGGTGGTGAGCATTTTGAAGAAATGATTCGAAGAAATGTGGTCTCATGGTGATGGAATGGAATTCCATCATGCCATGAGACTGCATTTCTTCGAGGAATTTTTTGAAACTACTAACTTCCTTGTCTATGCTATTGCTTACTATTATGGTTTCATTGATTTTTTCCAAGCATCCATAGTTTTTCGTGCGGGTGCACCTTTGCAAGCACATGCCTCCATGTGAAGAAATTGCATCAAGTTGCTTATGTTGACTTTCTAAACAACAATATATTGAAGTTGAAATTTTGTCATCTATCAGCATCTAGTTATTAGTTATGGAATGTGAAGTAATGCTTTGAGTTTGAATGATGTGCAATGCAGCGTAACCAACAATATGAATATAAACTACACAAATCTATTAAGTATAATTCATTACTTAAAATCTTTATTCTATTACCTACATGAAGGTTTGGGTAAATCCACTAGCATTGGGAGGTGTTCCATTGAAACCTCTAATATTACCCTGTTCAACATCCAAAATCACATATTAAAATACCATTCGTAAATAAATGCTATTAACATGTAATAAATTTATAATTGTTTACTAGTTATATACCTCTCCAATAGGTGTACTACAAAAATAAGTAGGTGGAGGACCAGTGTATCCAGTCTCAACACTGTGACCCTGCAATTTTATTAAAATCATAAAACTAAATTAGTTAATCTTGCATTTCAAAATAAAAATTTAATAAATTAGATTCAATGAACATGCTAACTTTTACCTGAGTATCAATTCCATATGCATCATGCAAAATGTCAGCCACCCTCTCCATCTCCATAGTTGCATACTATTCTCTACAACAACCTCCTGAGTGTTGGTGGGGTCATATGAACAAGTCACCCCACAAGATTGACACACACGGGTTCGAAGGCTACCACTCGAAGACTCCCCTGCATGGCACTGTAGAATAAGGCTAGTATGATGGATGACACTCTGGATCAAAGTGTTGATCGCCTACAATGTCTCTACATTGGCACTCTCCTTCACAATGGAAGGAATAACAACATGCTCACAAGGAGGCCTAGTGAGGGCTCGTCTCCCTTGCCACGTAGGATCTGGCTATGCACCAGGCCTATCCTGAGCCATCCCCCCACCTCTCCGCTGGAATTCCCTCATATCAAAATAATTTGGCATTTTGTTCAATATGAACTCACTGTATAGTTTCCTAAGAAAATACTGGGGGACTTCACAATTGTTGCACGGTCGGTCATGAAAGACCATGTACCACCTATCATAAAAAATGGTTCCTAATCTATTGGTGGTGACACCAATGAATAGGAAACCTCTTCACATTGAGGCTAATATTTTGATTTGTGCGTGGGTCAGTGAATAATGAACAAAAATCACCTTTTGTAATTTTTAAATCATTTACTTGTTTATATGATAGTTTATCTGCATAATATGCCCTAGCTACCTGCCTCCTATCTTGCCATCCAATTATTTGTTTTCTAATTGAATCCGCATTTTTTAACATATCTTTCAATGAATTTGTGAGGGTCATTATTTTTGTGGTCGAACTATTTGGATCACTCAACCTACTAATAAAATCCTCAATTTGTTTTTTGTTGCTCTCAATCTCACTCATTAAATTTTGTTGAGTGCCAGGAGGGTGTTGCGGAATTGGTGGAGGAGGTTTTTGTTGAGGTTGATTTTCTTGTTTAAGATTTGTTTGCTCTTCTTGTTGAGGATTTTGTGGGTTTGCAGGTTCATTTGCATCTCCTACAAATTAAAAAATTTATATATCAAATATAACCTTAAACTAACAAAATCAACCTAAAACTAAGAAATTCAAAACAAATAGCAAACAATACTTACCTCTCCCACCTCTCCATCGTCGTGGCACCATCCTTGCAAAGAAATAGCAACCGTTGTTGAATATTTTTGCTCAATCCCTCCTCCTAGAACGTGAGAGTGAAACTGAGGGTTTTTGGCCATGGGCAGAGCAGAAGAATAGTTGACATAAAATGAATCACTTTCACTTTTGTTTTTGTTTTTAAATTTCTATAACACAAGCATGTTATAACGCGCTCACGTTATGAGTTTTGAATTTTTTTTTGAAATTTGCAACAAAATTGTAACCCAGCTTCATGCACCCGCCCTAGTGTTCTCTTTCGGGCTTTCCCTAGTGTTGGTATCTATACTGTTCTTTTGGAGGTTTGGTTGAGTTGGTGAAATATTCATAAGTTTTTAATGGCTCCTTGACTTTTTTTCATCTCTTGTATTGGTGCAAGAGCACCTTGGCATAATTAGGCCTCTCTAAAGATTTTTTTTGAAATTTGATTCAATGTTATTGTTCCTACTTTGTAAATCATGTTATTAGAGTCATGTTTCATATATTTGAGGTCATGTTGAGGTAATTTGGTGTTTATTAAGTCCAAAAGTGCAAAAATGAAAACAATGTAAAAGTTGTCAACTTAATAAAAAAGGAAGCATTAAGAGATAAAGATAGTTCATGGTAATGGTATTGCTAACAATTGTTTGGTTGTAGGTGTAGGTAAAGGAAAGCATTCGAGTTTTGATCAAAGAATAGGAAAAGGGAAGACATCAAGTTTGATGACATAGATAAAGACAAATACATGTGTAAACAATGTCAAGAATGTTAAAGGTGTTGGGCATATTACAAGTTCAGAGTGTATGAACCAGTGGAGAGGATTTTTAGGGAATAGGAATATATATGAATCTTGCAGAAATTGGGATCATATGCAACTCATGTGGCATGAGTTTTTTCCTATGGGGGTGTATGGTGCAGGAGCACCTACACCTTATTGGCAAAATTTTATCTCTTGAAGGTTGATAGGAAGAATCATAGGTGAGTCTAGGGGTGCGTTTAGTTTACTTATGTTAAATAAGGTCTAAAAAGACCATTTGCAATGTAACTAGGGTGGTTTTAAGCCATTTGTATTTGGGGTAAAAAAGTTGCACCAAAAATGAAAAAATGTTGATTAAATAGAAAATTGTTAAAATTTTGTTTTAGGGAATATGAAGAGTTTAGGATTTTAAAAAGAAGTTAGGAAGTTTTTTTGGTTAAGTTTGGAGGGAGCAAGTTTATATAGCCTCTTGAAGGCTCAAACAATGTTGTTGAAAATATATTGAAGGATTCCAAATCAATAAACAATGTTTTCCTACTACAAATCTGTTATTTTTGTACTTTGTTGCTTTTGTACGAACCTGTATAGGGTTACAATCATTTGAATTTATTAGGATTATTTTGTGGCATGAAATAGTTTTTTTTAAATCCACTTTGAGAGTCTAACTTCAAAATTTTTGAGAGATTTCTTTACTTTTCTGGAACTGCCTATGACAAACTAGTGAAGGCACTGATTGAAGGTTAGATGATGTAATTAGCCATTCCATCTACTGTCCCAGTCTATGTCTTGATGGAATGGAATGATTTGATGGTAGAGTAGGTATTTATATGTTTTATATTGGAAGTGATGCAAATTGTAAGTTGTGGAATGTTACCCTAGGGTATAATTCTGTGTTTTACATGTTATTTTGAGGGTATTAATGTGGGGTTTTATCATAATATTGATGAATCCATCAATGGGATGGTTTTGTGACCATGTGCAGAGTATTTGAAGAATGTTGAATTCTTTGATTGAGTTTGGAAGGCCCGGGTATTGTGAGATTGAATAAACCCTAGAGTTTGTAAGGAGAATGAGGGTTTTATGGTACAATGTCCTAGAGGACTTGGATCCATGTTTTGGCTAGTGAATTTAGAGTTTTGTAACATGATTTGTGACATTGGCTTGAATTGACAAAAATATAGCATGCAACACCTCAATGGGAACAAACAGAGTCTAAATCACTATACTTGCACAAGATTTCTAAATGTGGGAGAAAAATCACTTATAGTCATTGTCCCTTGGTTGATTTTCCCTTTCTAAGTGCCCTCACCTCTCGCTCTAGCTTTCCTCCCACCAAATTGTTCCTAGTATTCCTCCTCAACTCAATGGCCTTGTAACACTCGTCCATCGAAGTCTCACAACTCTCTACTTAGGGGCTAGATGCAGTGGTTCTTGATGCAACTCTCCATTTAGGGTCTCGGTACAGTATGCTATGTCGTGCTCCTACGTGCGTGGGGCCAAAATTCAAAATATATAGTTTATATAGATGCTATGTCAACATAAATTTTATATACAAAATATATATGCTATGTAAAAATATAGTTTATTTTATTTTCTACAAAATATAATTTTTGTATGGTGGCTTGCTTAGCTTATATAGTTGGTTTTCGCTTTCTTTATAATTTTTGATGATTTATTTCCTATGACATGATTGAATATTATCTATGTAAAAATGATGGATGTTGAATCATCCAATGAAGTTGCACACACTTCAAAGGATCTTGCCATGAGAAATTACACCACACAGAAAGTGTTGCAACTAAGGGCTGCAAAGCGAGATTATTATTGATCTACAAGATTAGATCATAGATTGATATTTGATTGATATGATACAAATGAACAAGTTTCCTGATTATATATAGGCAATAGAGAAAACCTAAGATGCATGAGATGTTGCCTTGTGTCTTGATCTAACAACATGTGACAACATGTGAATCTTATCTAGGAAATTATTAAATGTTGAGATAAGTTCTAGAAGGACAACTCATCTTCTAGAAGGAATGTTATCCCTACAAACAAGGAAGGGGACATTACCCCATTATTAAATGATTTATTAAAAATGCAACCTAGGACTAAATTATGTATGACCTAAGTTAACTTATGCTAGTGTAATAATTAATTAGTTACACTAACACCCCCCATAAGTTCAACTTAGGGAGGAAAATGAAATGATTATGCAGAGATGATGATGATGATGATGATGGGTCCCGCCTATGAGGCCATGTTAGGTACCCATGTACATGATAAAGATGTAGAAAATCTCCCACAACTGGAGAAAAGGGGAAAACCCAGTGGGAACAAAACCCCTCTCCAAAAAGGAGATGAAAAATGCAAAAATGTGAGATAGGATAGGAAGGATGAAGGACTCCCAAATACCCCCCAAGTACACCATCTGTCACATGGATACAATACAATAGCCCCCCCCCCCATAGGGAGGAAATAGAGAGACTATATATCCCCCTCAGAAGATGTGATCACCTGCAAAAATGGTAAGTGTCTGAAGATAGAACATGATCCAATGTTGACAAAAAACTTGTCTCCCTTTTAGAAGAAACAAAACCAACTGCAAGTGCAGAGATGCTTCCCATTCTAGATAGCAATTGAAGGAAGGAAGGATGAATGTGGATGCCAATGATGTCTCTAAAATTTTCTCAAATGTCTCCTTGCTTGATGATGAAGATGCCATAGTCAATGAAGAGGGTAACAAATCAAGACGATGCAGAAACTAATGTTGAATAATATCCAAAGAATGAGATGTGATGAATATGATGGAGACTTGATTGCCCTCCTGAATGAAATGTCCTCAAAACCACTAAAAGAAGTCTAAAGCAACAAATGTGTCCAAAACAGAAATCTACTGCTAGGAAGAAACAAATCCAATGGTGGATGCTAAAGAAACCTCAGATCCTAAATGGAATGACATGGAAGAAGTCTCATACATGAAATATCTGAAGCGAAACCAAGTGCCTCCAAGATAGTCTCTGGATCCCCAATCAAGGTTGAGACAAATGGATAATGGGACTCAAGAGAACTCTTTGAAGTGAGATCTGAATAGAGGAGTGATATCCCCTCAAGAATGTCCTCCAAACCTGTAGAAGTAGCCAAGTTAGTGATACTTGAAACAAAGCTATCCTGTGATGCCAAGTTTGGAAAACTAAATGTGTCCTGATGAATGATGATGGTGGAAACCTCAATCAATGACTCTGGACAAGGAATCACTGAATGTGATGGGATACCAATAGTCTCTGATGGAGAAGAAGCATCTAAGGGAACCTTGTCAACCTCTTTGGAAGATTCATGGCAATCGACCTCTTGCACAACAATATCATCATAGGGTACTTGATTTGAAGAATGACATTCTGAATCATGACCATCAGGGAATGATGGAGTGTCTAAATCTCCATATATCTCCCAAAGGGTATGAGGACAATCACAATGATCAATAGATCTCAAAACATCACAAAAAACTTGCATCTCAATGATCTCCAAAATAGTGTATCTTCTGCAACTCCAAGAAAAATCATGAACACCTTCACTCATATGGGCCACTATACTATACAAATGTGGCAATAAATCAAGTGATTGGAGATGGTGGCTAATCCCATCTCGCCATTGCTTATAGTTACCCTTGTGCAACATAACCAAAGAAGGAGTATATGTAATCCCCATAATTAACTTTCTCCAAAAAACACAAAGACACTGACCTTCAACAACAAATAGAAACTTCCAAAGATGATGTGCAGCTAAAGTGATGTTACCCAAATCAAAAAATATTTTCCCAAGCTTCAGGATGTCCAAGTTATTGAACAAATGCACCAAACTGAAAAAAAATCAATACAAGAGTACTTGGAGCTGAAATTGATCAAGGGGTCTAAACTGATGAAAAAGCCTTTGAATTATCTTCCTGATGCCACTGAAATCACTGAAATCCAATGAACGGTTGCGAAGTTATGAGCCTCTAAGCCCAAAATATGGTTTTGAATTTAGTTGGATGTAGAATTTTTTGTGAGAAAAATTTCACAGAATGGATGTCACCATTGGAAAGTAGACTGAATTAACTTTTTGACGGTATCTCATTTGTCAATTTTTGACACTGTGGGTGAAAGTTATGATAAAATGAAAAAATGCTATATGAGGCACTTTGTAGGTTAATTAGGAGCAAAAAAATAGCCCCCCTAGACACTAGGACTTGGTTGCTAATATGATTGGCACTAGAAGGTTGGCAAAAAAAAAGGGTCGTCGGGTGGAGCTAGGCGGTGTTGGGGCGGCACCGCTAGATGAAGTAGAGCCATCAGTCACAGGTGGAACCATCATTAGTGAACATGGGCTGCAAGTGGGGGTCATCAGTAGGATGAGAACAGTTGCTAGCAACAAACAACTATAAATGAAAGATATCAGTGGCAGAGAGAATCCGGTTGGTGGATGGTCAACGGTAAATGACCATTGATGCAACAGGCCAACCATGGTACAATTCCTGCAGAAAATTAATGTTGGCTGACAAAAAAATTGATGGATTTTTTAATATTGCATAGAATGAAATTAAAAAATCAATAGATATATATCAACCACAAATATAAAGAATGTCGATAGTCAAATACCATATGCCGATGATTTTAAAAAATCAAACCCTTATACTATATGCCGACGGAGAAATATAAAGCATGTGGATTTTAAATAAACCCCATAGTATGTTGATGTCGACTGGATTTATATGATGCCAATGAAGTATTAAAATATGCAGTTGCCTAATGTATTTTTTTTAGAACTATAGAAAAAATATAGCCCCAAATAATATATATTTTTTGCCAACAAAAATATAGAAAAAAAATGCCAGAATTTTTTTTGAAAAAAAAAGTGCCTATGACCAAAATTTTTTTTCCTCAGAGGACAACTGACAGGGATGATTTTTTGCTACAAATTGTACAGATAGTATGGTTGATTTTGCAAACCCTAAAAATACCTCTGATGGCTTTCGGGTTGATATATCCAATTTTGATGAATGGGCAGGTGATCCTAGGGTTTTGAGGCCTTCTAAAGACAATGGCGAGCTTAGATCTGACTCTATCTTCTTTAGAAATCAGCTTGGTCCCTAGGTGGATTCAAGTAGCCTACAATGGAAACCTTCAAGCCTGCAAGAATCTCTCTAGCCCAACTTTCTCGATCCTATGATGAAATCTCAATGGAATGGCTTTGATACCATGTAAAAATGATGGATGCTAAATCATCCAATGAAGCTGCGCACACTTCAAAGGATTTTTCCATGAGAAATTACACCACACAGAAAGTTTTGCAACTAAGGGCTACAAAGAGAGATTGCTATTGATCTACAACATTAGATCATAGATTGATATTTGATTGATATGATACAAATGAACAAGTTTCCTAATTATATAGGTAAGAGAGAAAACCTAAGATGCATGAGATGTTGCCATGTGTCTTGATCTAACAACATGTGACAACATGTGAACCCTATCTAGGAAATTATTAAATGTTGAGATAAGTTCTAGAAGGACAACTCATCTTCTAGAAGGAATCTTATCCCTACAAACAAGGAATGGGACATTACTCCATTATTAAATGATTTATTAAAAATGCAACCTAGGACTAAATGATGTATGACCTAAGTTAACTTATGCTAGTGTAATAATTAATTAATTACACTAACAATCTATAGTCCTAGTGATTGTTAAAAATGCTTATGATATGTGATGTTTAATCATGATGGATGTCTAAGAATCAATGATTGAAATACTACTTGAATAAAGATTGAGCTATCTGATATTTTGTCATTTAAACATCATGGAAGAAATGCTAGCAATCAATGTCTTATTAATGTAGCCTACAAGGTTTCTTTTCCTCTTTTTTTTTGGTCCTATTCTTGTTATGACTTATTTTTTTACATTGTTCTATTACAGTAATGGGGAGCATATCCAATGAATCGATTCTTTTAGTCTCTTTGATTCTTATCCTTGTGCATAATAAGTTTTCTTCTATCCTATGATTCATTGATTGTTGGATTAAAACACTCATTACAACTAACATGCATATGAATTATGATGTGGGTGTGAGAATGGATTGTTGAATATGAAGGAATGGTTTAGGAAAGTACTCTTTAATCCAAATGGGTCACTTTCTTGTTATGGAATGTGTTAAGAGACTTTAAAATTAATATATTCAATCTAGTTAATATTGACACATCTAAAGCATTCCAAAGGAACTTCGGAGATATGCTATGACATAAAGAAGATTGTTAATGTGATGTCAAGTCTTGATCCATTAGGGTAGGAAAACATAGATGCATTGGTACAAAAGGTTCCATTCAACTTGGAGGAAATGGATAAATACCTAAGGGGCTAATGTGAGATTGGACCAGGTTTACATTATGATACAAATAGCTTGGGAAAAGGAAAGATGAAATGGTTAAGTATGGGAAAATGTAGAGATAAATATAACACCAAGGGAAAAACACTAGAACTAATTTAGCACTATGGATTAATCCAAGACTCAAAATTCCACTAAGCGGCATCCCTTACCTATTAAATTAATTCTATAGGTGGGTTTATCCTCCAATATAGTGCCACTGGTTAGCTTATAATGTGAACTTCCACTATAAGTAGGATTACCATACACTTTCATAACATGCATGTGTGGTTTCAAAAGGTTTATACATTCTTGTGAATTTGAAAGAAAGGCATGTTTTGACTTTTCCAATAGGTGTTATAGGTTAATTTGACTCGGTTTTAGCATTAGAGTGACAAACCTTATGGTTTAGGTTCCATTAACAAACTATACTCATTTTTTTAGCTTCCTATTATCATCTTTATATTCAATGAGCTTTTTAAAGATCATCTAAATATTCATTGCTAATGAAAATGCACAAATTGATGTGTAATAGATCCAAGGTGAGGCTTAGAGAGCCTCATCTTTTGAAACCATTAACCAAAGAAATGATAAGAACAATATATGAAAGAGATGAAGAATAAGGAAACTTGTATTATTAGGAAGGATGAGATGCCTTTATATAGCATGATCTCATGTTTGAGTCTCAAAACCCTCCCATATTATCAATGCATTCATCTAGGCTTAGAACCATGTCAAGTTTCACTCCATACAAGTAAAAATTGAAAAAAATTCAACATTGGCCCCATTCACATGTCACTATGTAGGGTAAACATGAGGAAACACTAATTTTTTGGGAATGAAATAACCAAAGATATGATCAAATAATATCTAATCATAAATAGTCATAGAGTAATTAGGATTTGATCATATGGAAATTTCTAGGAGAGCTACAATAGTTGTAACATCATGAATTAACAACACTAAAAAGTACATCATGAATTAATTATGTAACCATATAAGTGAAATATAATTCTATCAAGAAATCAATATCAAATGGATAATATAATTGTATAACTCATACATTTCAATGTCATTGATCTTCTTCTTCATCCAACTCTTTGTTTGTATTCCAATCCAGATTAGACATTGTAAGGATTGGTCATATCATCATCATCATCATTAATATAAGTTTCAATAATGTCATCATCCACATGGATATCATCTTCATGAACATTAAATCCTACATCATCATGATCTAGTTCCTCTTCTTTGACATCTTCATTAGACACATCATCAACTAGCTGTTGATCCTGATCATCATCTACACCATCTTCTAGTTCTTTAGTATCTTCTTCTTCCACCACATTATACTTTACTGGCCTTCCTCTTGGATCATGTCTAACAACAAATGACTAGCTTGGTTTACTTGGAACCTCTGAGTAAAATACCTGCTCACATTGGCTTGGAAGAACATGGGGCTCATTTTCAGCTCACTCAATGGACCTTGTATTAACCATGGTAAATCCATTATCATGTTCAATAACAGAACTTTTCTTGGGATCATTTTAATTCAATCGTAGCCTATACCATTGGATGAAAAAAATAACTAATTTGAAAGACTTAAAGTCACAGTCAAGTATATCATCTAAAATCCCACATTATCAATTTTCTGAGACTGCTGGATGTATGTCGCTTCTAGATGAAACATTAGTCACCTGAAAGACTGTAGTTATCCCAGAATCACAAGTTTTCTTCATGTCATCCAACTTTTTGATTCAAAATTTACGACCATTGCACCACATAGCCTTGTGGTGTTTCACCTACAATATGTCAAACATGTAAAAATTATTGCGTCATCAGTTGATAAACATATTTATTCTTGACCTAGTGTATGCAAAGAAAAAAAAACTCAACATATATATACATCAATATAATTGAAAATAATTAATAATATGGGTGATTAATATATTTATACATACCTATTTATCTCTTAAACCATATGCTAAATCAATTTCCCTTGGTATAACATTGGAATATTCATTACGATGAGCTTCTTTAACCAATGAAGCCACACCTTCCCATGTTAATGCGTGACCGAATTGTTGACATCATTCAATCCATACCATCATCGAATCAAGATTTTTTGCGACATACAAATGTAGTGCATCCCACTCTCAACCAACTGTATAAAAAAAAAATGAAATTCACAAATGACGTATAATTGGTTAATTACCACGGTATATGACCTTAATTTATAATTTATAGGATACTTCAGGAAGCATTGGATACAGTCAAAGCAGAAGGGCTATTGCTAGATGGAGCATGCAAACATATGGAATTGATGATAAAACTTGAATATGAAGCTTGAAATGCAGTGCATGATGCAGATACCCATACCTTGGAGGAGTATAAAAAACATCTCTCAGTGGCTAAGTCAATGTTAGGAGAAGATTAAATTGTTTTATAAGTTTAATTAAGACCAACAATTTAATTATTTGCCAAAAGACAATCCAAAAAGACACCTTGTTAGGTTTGTTGGAATTGTAATTTTTTTAAAAAACTACACTCATAAATCGCTCATAGAAAACCAAACGTTGATGTAATTGCCTCTGATCACAACCAAATTTGATCCCCAAAAATTTATCTAAGTAAAAAAATTTGATCCATATCGGCAAGAGTTGGTGTAGATCTCCCTGATCTCCAAGCCACTATTTTCCAATGATGGTGTTTTCGGCATATCGGTAAGAAATCCAAGCTGTCATAATGATCAAAGAGCCTAGGTGAATACATATCAGGCAGACACAACTCATAGTTTCATCAACACAGTGGATCATCAACAAGACAAATGATATCGGTGTGAGATCTATCATTCAGAATGAGCTTATGAGTTTCGCCAATGAAATATATCGGTGATACATTTATCACACCGATGATACAAAGGAAACTACTCATCGGAATGAAAAGCATCATTGGAGTGAAGCCAACAAGTCATACTGAGCAATTATGTCTTACTAGTGAATTACCATCGGTAAGTTCATTGTGTCTCACCAATCATGCACAAAGAAGCATATTAGAAAAACAAGAAGCTATTGATGTAATTTCAAAAGTTTCTCTTGATGCTTCATATCACATCGATGATATCGGCAAGTCTTGGCGACATATTCAAGATCGGAGGAATGAGCATCGGGGAGACTCATAGCGTCAGAGAAACTACAAAATGTCTTAGCAAAGCATGATCTCTTGTCGATGAAGATGCCAATAGATCAAAGGATCATAAGAGTGAATTTTGGTGACATACTCAAGATCAGAGGAATGAACATCAGGGAGACTCGTAGTGTCGAAGAAACTATAGAATGTCTTAGCGAAGCATGATCTCTTACTGATGAAGATGCGAATAGATCAAAAGATCATCATAGTGACTTTTGGAAACATTTACAAAGATCGAGAGGATAAATTGTGTATTGGTGAGAAAGATATCATGTTTCTCTAACCAACAGGTTGTTTGGTGAAAGTTGGAAAAAACCAAATATAAGAATTGCCCAAAATTCAAATTGTCTTGTCAATACACAGTACTTGATGTGATAGTGAGAATTTCAAAATGATTGCGAAATTGTGCTCAGAGCTGAAACATTAATGGTGGAACAAACACAAAGAGATAGTTTATTTCTTGAATTTAATAACAATACTTGAAGAAGGTATTGAGTAGAATTCATAGCGGAAGAAATAGGAAGAAGGATGAAGAACCAAAGAACCTTGTAGCCGAAGGATTTCAAATAGAATCTGTGAGTTTTTTACAATTTTGTTTTCTAATTTTGTCATTTTAAAAAAGGGTATAATGGAGGGAAGGAGCTCAGGGAAAAAAAAAAGAAAAAAAAAAGTGAGAGTAGTCGCCCCAAGAGTAAAAAATAGAAAATTGAAGCTGAAAATGAACCAAGGGTAGTCAAAAGAAATTTGAACTAGGACCTAATTGATCAATTGCCTAGCTATGGACCTAGGGCCCATTGCTCCATCTAGCTTAGGGCGGATGTAGAAAAGTTTGAAGATAGGTGTAAACACATAGGAGATACATGGACCGCAATTAGGGGATGAGTTATTCATCTTCCATTACCACTGAAGGAACTAGTATGAACTAGTGTGTAACCCCTGGATATTTAACCTAGGAAAGTTGGTATGTCCAAATGTGTTTGTAGATGTGGAATTGATAAAAGTGTTAGCTGCCAGTTATGACCCCAAGCTAAAAGCCATTTGTTACCCTTTTGGTAAACCATTCATACACATATCAGAGGCTATAGTCTATGAGGTTTTCATTTTAGAAGGAGAGTTGGACGAGAAAATTGTGTATGAGGAACTAGACAAAGAATTCTAGAGATTGGATACTATGTATAGGGTAAGTGCACAAAGTTGAGTCCACGAAACGTGGAAGTTTTTTGCCTTAAAAAAAAATTGAAATTGGCATTGACGAAATGGGATCCCGATTTAAATAAACGGGATCCTGATTTTTAAAAATTGGGATCCCGTTACGGTTTGGGATCCCAAGCTTGAGATGAAACGGGATCCCGCTTTCTAAAAATCGGGATCTCGTTTCCCATAGGATTCTGAACGAATGGAAACAGAATGGGATCCCAATTTATAAGAAACGAGATCCCGATTTATAAGAAATGAGATCCCAATTTATGAAACAGGATCCTGATTTATGAAACAGGATCCCATTCCATTTACAACGGTCAGAATGCTGTTGGATGGGAACGGGATCTTGATTATAGTATGGGATCCCGTTTTATAATCGGGATCCCATTTTTTTAAATTTGAATTTTATTTTGCATCATGGGTGGGTTTTTTCCAAGGTTTTTGGTTCAGGAAAAGCATTGGAAGTCCGAACCTAGGCCTTCAACCTGGTTTGACCTGCAAGTTCAAGGCCCTAACAATGTCAAAGAAAAATACCGACTTTGGACATATGGTTGACGACCTTTTCTGCAAAATTTTCTTACGAAATTAAAACCCATTTTAGATGAAATAATGCAGATTCTAAATATGTAATTTTTTTTGCAATTGAATTATTTTTTCTATTTTTCAATTAATTTCTAATAAAATTGGTCCATAAACTTTAAATATCAGATTTTTTTACTATTTTAATAACTTTTGATCAACATAACATTTTGATTAAACGGATTGCACATAAACTTTATTAATCTCTTTAATTTGAAAATCAGAACGATGTTTATCATCTGATGTGATATCGACACTTATCGACGTGATTAACCCACGACAACCCTGAATGTAAAAAATAGTAATCCATAGTGGACCCTTATTAAAAATATCAACGAGCAAGCTTCAGTGAGTCATAAAATTTTCCCAAAAGGGATTTAGAAAAATACATAATTTAAGTCAAAATATGGATGTCGTACATGTGCATGGTATGGTAAAAAAAAATGACTTTTAAACAATGGTTTTTAGAAATGCCTATTAAAAATCTATTTGTACAATCTGGGTATTGAAATAAATTACATATTTGGAAACTAGACTCCGAGCACTACATTTTATGATTAGTGACTTTTTTAAAGATTTCATCTGTAAGTGCTTCAAATTTTAAGGTCAAATGTGTCAAATGCTGAAAATCAGATAAAACACTTCCACTTTTTGGCCAAAAAGTGGACTCAACTTCTTGCACACACCCTACAAGGGTTGGAGGCTACCATTGCATAGATGTAAGAAGGATGGCAATGTGGCCCCATTAGATGATGGTGATGGTCCCCCATTTCATGTCAACCTATTTGAACCATACCTGAAGTGCACCTATTTCTTAGTGTGCCAAGTGCTAGGGGTGGATGCCCCTGAATACATGTCAATTGTGTTGATGGTGATAGAAGTAGATGTCCAATGCCATAACTCTCGACCTTTTGATTATGCCACACATATTTTCAATGAACCTGATGCAGGATTGATGGCGGTAAGGAATGGCTCCCCTATTTTTCATTTGAGTATTATTCAATCTTGATGCATATGATTCTTTACTATGAGAAAGAATTGAAGATGTGGCATAATAAGCTAATGGTTTCACAATTTGATAAAGAGGGGGTGTTGTTGCCAGTACAACTTTGGACTACTATTTGGGACAATAGATTTTCCAATTGATGCTTCATACATTTTGAAGAATATTTTGTGAAGCCATTGTATAAATTGTATAATCACCCTTGTGAATATTCGTTGTCTGATGAGATAAAAAGGTTCTTCAGACCCAATGACTTTAATGGACCTATTTATCACAATTGGGGAGACTGGTACTATTTGGAAGATGCAAAAATGATCAAGATATATGGATTTGATGATGCACCCTTTATTCTTCCAAAAATAGTACCTAACAGAATTACATATCTTGAGATTGCCAAGAAATAAGATTATTTAGATTTCATGAATTTAAGCTCTTTTGGAAAACATGCATTTATGCCTAACACACTTTGTTTCAGTGATTTCACTATGTTGGCAAGGGAGGGATATGATTTGGTTTTGAATAAATTGTTGCAATATAACATGAAGAAAGGTTCACCTTGAAAAGGATTCGATCTAGAGGGCTATATCAACTTTGTAAGGGACAAAATAAACTTGGGTGGGTATGATCATATACCCTATCAATATGATGGTTTGATCAGAAATCTGGAAGAGTAGGAAGTAGAAAGAGTGGTTGATGAGTACAACATAGGATTTCCAGATGTTGGGATGCTATCTTCAAAGGAGGAAACACCTGGTGATAACAGGCCTCACAACACAACTTACAAAATCTCCAGATCAAGAACTCAAGCTTACAAATGTCCACCTAGAGAGATAGAAGTTGAAGAAAGTTTAGATATAGATGCAAGACAGATTGCATACATATCATTTGTAGCTGATGATGAATTTGTAAAAACTATAGAGTTTAAGGCTTTCTTGTAAAAGAAAAAAGGGAAACAAATAAGGGAATTAGTTGGAAATATAACACCAACTAATGAAGGATAGTTGTTGGGTAACCTAAAAAAAAGTTTGGATAAAGAAATAGAAGATATGACTCCTGAGAAGGGGAAAAAGATGCTAGAAGATGCATGAGTCATGATTTTTTGTGGGTTAGATTTGAATTCTTCCTTAGTATTTGATAGTTTCTTGAAGAACAATAATGCCACATATAAGCCCAACCCTGAAGGTGTGACAAAGATATACATAGGATCTAGGTACAATCCAGATGAAGGGTCGCTCATGATTTGGGCCCTGCATCCACCTCACAGGAAATCAGCTATGATTGATACTAAAAAGGTATTTGGGCATGCGATGACCTTAAAATTTGGAGAGGTTGATCACATAATCACAACAGATATTAATATTAATGTTGCTAAATTGAATAAAGCACAAATTCAGATGTTGATAAAAGAAAAAGAAATGTATAGAATGAAAAATGAAAAATTTCTTAGAGAGGATTTTTTGAAGGATATGGTGGGAATAACATTAGGACCCACAAAGCAATTAACTCAAGGAGAGAGTTCTCATACAAAATATCAGTCGGCAGGGTCAGATGCATATTCATAGGGAAAATATGATGCACTCACTACAATGATAAAGAAGAGGCAAGCCAACTTGATGACTTTGTTGAGTAAAATTTGGGGAACACATTTGAAAAATTATGTTGTAGAACGAGATCATAAGAGGATTGATGGGAGAATCCATGAGAAACTCCAAGAAATAAGTGAAAGAGATGTTCCAGATAATGCAACTATTGATATTTCCAATCATTTCATAAAGGGACATGAGGAATTTCAAGAAGAATTGCAAGGGGATGAATAGGGGCTGGTTGATGCCACTAAAAAGGGATTACCACTGCTATTCGAAGACAAAGGAGAATTGAAGGAAAAATAAAAATGGATTAAGGAATGTGAATCAATGCTACAAACAATTTTGGAGGCAGCTACATGAGACAATTCAACACTGGACGAGGCTTGTGAGCAGAATGAACAGTTGTTGATCATGGAGACAACAATTCAGAATGCACTTGGAGATGCCGACACACATGCATGTCAGGATTACTTTGATCATTTGTCAAAAATCCATTTATGGCTAAATAGAGCATAACTACTAGTTTATTATTGTTGTTATGCAAAAACATTTCTAAAAGGACATGTCCTTTCATAGTTTGTTATATTTATACCTGTTCTATATGATCAAGGGAGGAGATAGACAGGTAAAAAAAAGAATACTTTAGGTAGTTTTTGTAATGATGTTTTCATCAAAAAGACTCAAATGCATGCATGAAGTTTGATGAAGTTAATGAAGATATATGAATTTGTGGCTTAGTCTTTGGTATCGGCTATCTATGGAATTATACAATTATTTGATTGTCTCCATTTTGATGCTTTTCTGTTGTTCAAATTGGTATATAAAGCATATATTAGTTTTTCAATACACATTTGTTGTATTTGTGTGATGTGATCATTTGGTTCTTTCAAGTAAAGATTATATCCTTATAATCAATCACAGTAACTGGAAAGTATATTAATTCAATCAGTACGAAGAATCAAATAATTAGGGTTGTCATCCTGTCTCAAGTAGAGTTGTCAGCCATTTACTTGCACGTTTGTACAAGTTGTAAACTACATTTGTGTGCCGAACAGTTTGAATTATTACCATCATAGATTACACTTTTCTAGATCTTCATTAGACTCAATATACCCAATGAGGCACTGGTCTTACATACTTCATTTTAGTTCATCCATTTTATATTTTACATTTTATAATTGAACATATTAGGATTAGCCTTGATATTGCTTATACAATCTATACCATAATAAAGATTCAATTGTCCACTCCCACTTGCCATTGTGGATAAATTGCTTGAAAAATAAACACAAATCAAGTCTGCTTCATTCATATAGGTATACCCGCCTAGGTCTAGCAACACTTGAAGAGAAGAACCTGGTCTAAACTATTTGGCCTTGTATGTTATCCTGAAACGTACCAAGAGTTTGGAAACCTCTTGAGGCATTTTGCCTACGTTTTTGAGAGCTAACAGGGTCTTCTTCTTATATATATGAAATTCGAATTGTAATATTTGATCATCAACACTTTTTAAGATTTTAATACTTTTCAGTAGTGAAAGACTTATTTTCTAGAGTAATACAATACCAGTACTTTTCTATTTGTGTGTGGAAGATTCTTTCATTTGGACTAGTTCTCTATTATTTTTTTTAAAGCAATTGAAGGAAATGTAAAATGTATTCTAATTAATCTTCATGACCATCTTATGCTTACCTCACATTCCTCAATCTACCTTTCGCCATCAGGTACTCCCCTTCGAATTTGTTAATGGAGTTGGGATCCCAAATGTGATCTACATGGATCTTTGCTGTGAATTGAGGAATATATTCAGTAATGTACACCATGGTTTGGTATACCATATATCCCTCCACCATAGAACCCTCAAGATGTGCTCTTTGTCTAACCAAAGCCTTCAAAAATTTTAAGTGCCTCTCAACCATCCACATTGACCTTGTGTGTACAAGTCCACACAATTCAATCTCCTCAACTTGGTGTATGAGGTAGTGTTCTTGTGCATTGAAAAATGTAAAGGTAGACACTTTTGCATTTCACACATTAGACAAGGAATTTTTCTCTTCCAATAATTTATATCTTCTTTATGGATTTCTTTAGATGACAACCATCTACAAGTGATTCAAGGCACAAATATATTAATGAGATTTAACAAAAATATACAATATATTACATAACAAGTAAAACAAATGGAAAATATAAGATCTATACAACCAATTGAACAAATATCGCTACTTACCTCATGTATTTTCCAAGATCATATATAACTTGCTTGACATTGTTGTCGAAGTTGTCTAGGAGAGATAGAGGTTAAACTAAATCTTCACATTTGGGCACCTATAGCGGCTAAACTATGAGGAATTTGAAGATGGTGCAAACTAGAGTCTCATCAAATTTTGTCTCAGAGATTCTAAAAATATTTTTTTCAAAAAATTTTGGAATCAAATTTCACTTCTTTTTCTATCTCCCACCATAATTGATTTTTTTAGAAAACAACATTTTTAAAAAGTGATGCAGACTATATAACGATAACTTTTTTTCCATGATGGATAAAATTCTAATTCTTCAAATTTAGATTTGTAACTCTGATATCTAGTGCTTCCACTTGGTTAGATAGTTTTTTATTGAATATTTTTTCCTTAATCAAGTTTCAAAGTCAAATGAATTACAATTTAGACACAGCGCGACCGTATAACGCGTAACTTTTTTTGTATATGTCAAAAATTAATTTAATTTTTTTGTTGGATCAAGGACTTCAATATCCGTGCACTCCATATTTTTCAATTTTTACAATTCTATTTTTCCACATGTGAAGAACAAAGAAATTCATTTTCGATGAAAACCTATGTTTAATAGTAAACTTAAAACAATACATAACAAACCAAAACATATTAAAATTATATTCATTGGATAGGTTGTTCTGAGGAATACCATAATCATTTGAAATAAATTTTAAATGAATTCATTTGATCCCACAAAAGCTAAATCAAAAGTGATTTTTATCAGCATTTTGATAGGTGTAAAGGAGACGCATTTATAGGTATGGTTTAAAACTAGCGAGGTTCTATCCAAGGGAGTTTGATCTAAGGTGATTTGATCAAACCTTCTTCAATTGGAATCCTTAAAATGGAAATTTTTAAGGCTTAAATCATTATATTTTCTAAAAGTATGTGATTTCAGCTAAAATTCATTCCTCTGAGCAGGAATTGTAAACCACTATTATGAAATCATGACTTTTCATTATTTTTCCAAAACTAGTAAACATAATACACTGAAAAGTACATGCAGTATACAAATATATATAAAATATACCGGAATAATTACCTTAATGAAGGTATGCCAATCATGCGTTTTCATCTCTGACCCAAATTCACCTTTCTTTGTTATGATATTATTTATGTTCGTAGCAAACCCTGTGGGAAATCAAAGTTTTTGTATGACTTCTTTTATAGCATTGTTTTTCTGCTCCGTTCATAACCAAGGACGCTTATATTAATTTGGTCTCCATCACCATTTAATTGAATGACATTTTTTAGTGCATAATTGGCTTTCTGAATGTCACTATGAATTTTGAAATTTTTTCTTTCATGCCCTTCATCCAATATTTTCCATAATGTTTCTGTTATATTCTTTCTGATATGCATTGTATCTAAAAAATACACAATTTTTAGTTGCTCATAGTATGGCAACCTACTAAATTATCTAAGATAACTCTTCAGTCCCTATGGAAGCTGACCATTAATGCCTTGACGACCTTCATGAATTATATAAGTTAAACAAATTAACAATGAAAATCATTGTAAATTACAACATGAGTAAACAAAACAAAATATAAAAATATAAATTCCAAACATATCATATATGATAGAGAAACAATTTGATATGATGTATAACCTTGATGATTAATTCTATTATATTCCAACTTCCATACGTGAGGTTTCATTCTTCGTGGTTTTGATGTAGTCTCTTCTTTCCCATTGAAAGGATGTTTTTCATTAGTTTGATACTCATGATTTATGTGGAGGAAGTGCCTATACTCATCAAACACTTGCTTTCCTAAACTTTTTGAACGATGATATTTCATGTTTTGACCACAAACTAGACATGCAAATTTTTCCTTTGTTTGAAGACCTGCAAGATCATATATAAATGGATTAAATATGTCAATTTTTATAATTATATATAATGAATAGAATATTTAAAAAACATGCATGATATCTACTTCATAAAATTAAATATCATTAAAGTATAGTCGAATGTTATAACATACCACAAAAATGTGTTAGCCCTGGGGCATCATGAATTGTCCATACAAACATTGCATGGAATTGAAATTGTCTTTGTCCTATTGTTCTAGAGACATCATACATAGTGACGCCATTCCATAATTTTAGTAACTCGTCGATAAGAGGCTCGATATATACATTCATATCTTTAACTTGGTACTTACCTAGTTAAATGAACATAAACATTACATAATTATTATAACATTTTACTGCAATATATATATATATATATATATAAATTAATGTACATGACTATTAAATGAAAAAAAATGTCATTATGCAACAAATAAGACAAATGAGATGCTACTACGTTAAAGAAAATTGATGTAAACAAATACCTGGAACAATCATTGCCAACATTATGTGCTCCCTCTTTATTGACATCCATGGAAGAATGTTATTGTTGATAACAAAAATTTTCCACATCGAATAAATAGATCTCAACTCTCCAAATGGATTGACATTATCTATTGCCAATGCAAGCCTTAGATTACAAGGTTCTTCTTTAAAGTGTGGCCATTTTTCCTCCATTTCCCTAAATGTAGAACCATCTGCAAGCATTCGAAGAATGCCATCTCCATTTCTATTCCATGCATGGTAATCCATAAATTGCACTAGGCTTTCGCACCTAAATAATCGTTGCATATGTGGAATAATGGGTATATAACGAAGAACCTTGCAAGAAATTTTTTTTGTTAGTTGAAATATTTGATATCTACTAATATGAAATTCTGAGCATTCTGTTGTAAATTCATGTTGTTTATGATATATAATATGATCATTGGGACATGCATCTATTGCTTGATAGTCCATTCCAATATCTTTCATAATGGCAGATAAATCTCAGTATGAGTGAGGTAAAATATTTTGGTAACAAAAATTCACTTATCAATCTACAACAAAACAATAATTTTTTAATATAAAGAATATTAATGTTACATATTTCATCCTTTATTTATTAATGATGAATTAACAGTAAAAATAAATGAAAAAATATGACATATACGACATACCTTAACATACGTGAGATTGCTATGTTGGATAAACCATTCATAACCTTCAAGTTCACCAACAACAATACAGTAGAGAGAAGAGTTGTTTGGGATCCTTCATAAAGGGGCTCGTATGCCTTCTCAAGTACAGGTAAATCATGAACATCATCAAAGTCATCTCGATCATCATTATAGTTGTGTCAATAAATGTGTCATGGATCAATGTATTTGTACCATCATCTTCAACTATGTTTTTTCGCGCATGATCATCTTCTTCCATAGGATCATTAACTTCATCTTCAATAATCACAGCGCCATGTTCCTCCAATTGCAAAACCACATTCTCCAGGCTATGATAATCCATATCATGTGGCCTAGGGTACCCCACCTTTATAATAATGATCGACACAAATAAACCATGATCATGATCAAGTGTTTTTTATATATATAAAAAATGTTAAAAAGATATAAACATTTACAAATTAAATCAATATAAACACATATAATGAACAACTTACCAATGGATGATAATCATGCCCCCTTTCAACGTGACCATGCTACCTACAATGTTTTTCAACTATTGTGCTTAAAAGTCTTCTCATCTTTAAGCCCTTGCAATTATTGCAAGGACAATAGCATTTCCCATCACCCTTTCTTTTCAATCTAGCCCACAATCTAGCAAGTGTCTCTTCATTTTGTTGTATACTAATATTATCTAACATGATTTTTCTTTACCGAGCTTAAATATTTAGATCTTCAAAAAATATCAAACTCACACTCTAATAATTTTTAATCATAGATAGGTAACAAAATCTAATAATTCTGATATTTTGCACCAAAAAAATTTATCCTATAACCTCCACAAACTATCACAAGTATAGCAAATTCGCAAGTATAGAAAAACACTCGCAAATATAGATAAATTGTTAAAATCACTTTTATTTATTAAAAAAATCTTTTGGAACCCCGAAAAATGCTAACCATATACCCATTGGCGCACAAATTAAGGAGGTTAACCATATGTCAGCCCATAAATTGACTTTAACTTTATGTCAAAATAGTGACGAAAATCATGGAGTGTCGCAGTAAAATGAGTTAGTGTTTGATACTTAATCTTTCACTCACACAATTTGTTAGAGATTTTTGTCTAGAGTCGCTACCTCTTTGAGAGAGGAATTATTTTATCATATCGGTTTTCTCCACTAGTAGAGTTATAATTCTCAAATTTTGACTCTATTAGAATGATCCTCTACTAGATTTCTTAGGTTATCCCCAATAGAGTCACCAATCTGCTGGTCCCCAAAATTAAAAATTGTAAACCCTAATAGTATGCCAAGCTCTATGACCAGGTTTAGCAATGTTTTGGCTAATGAAAAAAGCTAACCAGTATGGTTAGGATTCCTTTGTCTTTAAGTTCTTCTAGACCTAGGCGGGTGTACCTTTGATAATTGAGCAGATTATGAATTTAGAGGTTTTGTGTGTTTTCCAAAATTTTCAATTAAATAATCATTTGGAAATATATTCCACAATGATGTATGTAAATATGAAATAGATACTAGACTAACAACTACTCCTATTCCTAACATTTGAGATTAAGGTGTATAAATTAGGTTTTTATGAATTATTGTTTAATAACTAAAGTGGATCAGTGCCTTTTATTGGGCACTGGAGTCAAGATGTATATGATATATGTGTCCTCTTTCTAGCTTAACTCAAATTTGTTTCGCACTTTCAAATGTTTATACCTTGTGTAAATGTGCAAGTTTGTTAGTTACCAGGCTCTTCTTACTAATCCCAATGATATCTCCCCAGGTTACTATGATTATTTGAGAGGATTTTAGTTATTGCTTGAAGGAAACCAATTAAGATGACTTATCTAAAAATATTTTTAGTTCTTGTAGAAACTAATTCAAATGAATCACATAAAATATTTTTTAATTATAACTTATAGAAACCAATCAAAATGAATCTCACAGAGGCAACAAATGTGTCTTGATAAATCAGATATATCCTTGATATAGTGATTTAAATAAAAAGGAAAGGCCACTTTGGAGACAAAAAGATAACATCTATAAATTAATATCAACAAACAACTGAACACAAAAATTTCAGCCACCAGATTATAATTTCTTCTCCATTAAATTGCTTCAAAAGATTAAATACAATTCATACTAGAAGTGCTTCTTCAAAAAGATTTTTTATTATATCCTTTTATCTCTATCTACCTACTTGCTGATGTGTCGAAATGTGGTCTTGGTTTCCTTCAAGTATAGATGAAGGAAGTGACAAGCTTCAAATCATTACAAAATGTCTTTTAAATTAACATAAACTAAATAATTAACTATCATTGTTTAAGTGAGATTACATAAAGAAATTGGATTAGAAAAAAATGAGAATTATCAGGTAGTGAAGCTTGAAGTGCTTGTAAGAAACTAAGGTCTGTTAATCGCGATAAGGTATCCATGATCATTTAGATCTGGCAAGGTCCTTTCTTCATGATAATATGTCCAACGCTTGGTGCTTCATAATTCCTGATATTAGGTCTACTCTTCTGAAGGAACCAAATATGTTTTCTCCTATGTGAACATTGTATAATCTTGGGCCATTTATACTATTGGATCTTTGTCATGTTGGCCAGGTTATTCTTTTGGACATCTATCATTCAACAATCCTCTAGCTTCTGTAATGAATTTTCAGTATCCAAAATCTAATGCAATAATTCCATCCAACATTAGAATGAAGCTATGAACATTTATATCATCATATTTTTGTAGAAAAGCAATGCAATTGGTGATTACTTGGTTGAACTCTTTTTCTAGTTGGCACAATCCTTTACTTGATCATCTTGTCTGAGCATTCTTGGCAAAAACCACTACTTGATTGTATGAAAGGATTCTATCCTTGCATTAATCTTTTGGCTTTACCATAACACATATAGAGATTCATCTCGCCTACCATCTTCACCATTCTTTCTATTGGTTTCATTGTTGCAGGTGCGTCCACACTTCTTTGCAAAACCTTGCACAATGTGCTCAATGTATAATGGATGGGCTGCCACTTCTTGAACAAAGGATCCAAGGTAAGAGCATGAATCTTCATTTGTTCCATTACTTTGGAGAAGGAAGTGTAACATTCATGTACAATTTATGTCTTGTCCATCACTATCTTGATTCTATGCTCTAAGAACTTCACTAATGAACCATAAATATGCTTCCCTACTTCCTTATTGATCTCTTCATTGCATTTCTTCAAGTTTTCTATTTCCTCTTTTAAGGCTTCTACTTGCTCAGTGGAGACATCATCAACCTTTTGGTACATTATCATTTCAGTGCTCTAAGAGGGGCTTGCTCGTTTCAATTGTTGTTTCAGCTTCACATTTTCTATATACAATCTGTTTACTTCATCATTCATACTTGTTTGAATCTTCTCATATTCTGCGAGTTTATTTTCCAAGCCTTTGATGACTACTCTTGTGAACATAATAGAGTGCATAGTCATGGTGGTTGCTTCTAAAGCTGAGGTGTCCTTGAGGGTTTTGACGATAGAACTCCCCTTCATTTCTTGCACAATGTCTAACAACTTAGGCTTCTTTTTATTCTTTTGCTTAGCTGAAATGGCTAAGGTTTCAATTCTTGGATTGTAGCTTGTTCCACTCATGCCCTCTTTTGAATCAAGCTCAACCATCAGTGTGAGGTCTTCCTAATTTCTAACTTGATCAAGTAAAAAACATTCTCTTCAAATCCATCCTTGGTATGAGCAAGATATTGCTTTTTAGTGCTATTTGTCTAGCCTCCTATGGGCTGATATTTATCTCATTTATCATGAGTTCATTAAAGTTTTGTGCAACAATTTCATCATGTTGGAACTCATCGGAACCCATCCTATTTATTTGAATTCTTTCTTTGAACTCTTTCATTTTTATTTTAATCTAGAAATCCTTGAATTCAAGGGAATGAATGAACCCATCGTTCTCTATGAATCTGAGGTTCACTACCATTATTTCATTATCTTATATATCCTATCACCTTGTGAATATACATCAATTCTTTCTTTAGGCCTATGAGCTTCCATTTCATTGAGAGGTTGATCAAATTCAATCTCATCTTTTATTTGTGTTAACGCGCAAGATACCTCTTTAGTATCCCCAAGCTCCTTAATCATTTCATATTGCACCAATTAGGGGTCTTGTTCTTGCACATTTTCCTTTTTGCTTTTGGATACTCAGGAGGTGAATCTGATGGATCATGTTGTACTGAAGCCTTATCTTGGGGTTCTAATATCACAACAGTACTTGGCCTTTTCATAGGTAGCTTGGTAGCTTTCTCCAACTCCATTTTTTCTTTTCCATACAATTTTTCAAACTTGTTAATCATTATATTGATCGTCTTGAGAGGATCTTCTTCTTCTGTATAAAACCCTAGAAAGTCATTATCCATCTTCCTCCTTCTTTCCTCCAATTTTATTAGTATCTCGTACTTTCTTCTTCTTTGGTATACATCCTAGGGAGTGAGACAATTCCTTATTGCATCCTCCTCATAGTCCACCTCATTGGTGATCCCGGTATTTATGAGGATTATTTTTCTAAAAAAAATTATGTGATCCTCAGGGTCAAAGACCCTCTCTTTCCTAGATTTTAAAGAATATTTTTTCTTCAAAATTTTTTACAGTTCCTCAAGAGTGTCTGATCCAATAGACAAATCCCCACATACTGTCAAGTTAGGAAAACAGGTGTCTTCTTTTGTCTGTGTATGGCTTCCTTTTCGATCCACATCATTTGCCACATGAACTCTGGGAAGGCTAATTGAAGAGGAACACATTTAGGCAAGATATGTGGGGTTTGGGGACATCCATATACTCTAATCACCTTGATATTGGGCAAGAAAAATCAATCACCAAAATTATGAGTATGCCCTTGTTCTGGTCTGAGTTCCAAGGGTCTTAACAATTGTAAGACTGGTGCATGTAATCTTGGATATCCATGACGAAGGACTACACTAATTCTAACTACAAAGCACTCATAGAAAATCATGTAATTACTTTTCTTACACCTGCTATCTCATATGTAACACTAGTTCTAGATAGGTAGTTGATTACCCTGTTGATCTACCATACCCAAACACATTCTTTGAGTACATCTATTTTTGTCTTGATATAAAGTCAAATGGCACAACAAGGAGTAACACCTAAAAGTGATGGGGGTTCTATCTTCCTTTACTTGCAAAAACCCATGATGTAATGATTTTTCAACAAATGAAGCAAAATCCTTTTCAATATTAGTTTCATGGTTTTGAATTCTCATTGGTAACATCATAAGGCTAATTGGTATATTTTCTCGAGCATCTATCCCCAAAATTTGACATAAAGGAAATTAATTTCTTTTAAAATACACCTGAAATCCTCAACAACAAATGGCTCAACATGAGAAGATGAGATAGGTATTCTTCTATTGTTCTCTCCTTTATTCATGTGCATGGGGAGCTCATCACTCCTATAAGTCTTCCTCATAATATTATAATCATCTTCACTCTTTTGCTTGTCAACATTGGTAAGGGCCTATTTGTTTAGGTTGAAGCACTCCATAATGGTAGACTTGGTAAGTACTTAGTTGTGAACCATCTATCATTCTTACTGTCTTGGTGGTTGAATAATAGTTTCGTGCCAATACTCTAATGAATTCAACATCTGTGAAGACATTTCGGATAACCAATTTGGCCAAATATAGAGTCCAAGGGTTTGATATTGGAATCTTATCATCTCTCTTCTCATAGCAGTACTAAAACAAATCCCACCCAGAAACAGGAATGATTGCATCCCAACTCCCATGAGCCATTTCTCTTAATGCTTTCTTAAATCCTTTATTTGTTGACTCAAACATAATATCTAATATTGACTATTGTAGAGATCTTTTCTTAAGCTCTTCCTTTTTACTTATGGTTTCACTCTTTTTGGGAGGCATGATTAAAAAAAATTTGCTCCTACTTAAATTCTTTACACTTTCAAACTGCAAATTTCAACTCAATAGTTGCAGAATAGCTTATGCACTTACCCAATGATGCAATAGTTGCAGAGTCTTCCTCCTTCGAACTCCTTAGATCTTGGCATGACGAAAATTCTCTGCAAATGATTATGAAAACCAGCACAAAGTTGTAAGTTTATCTGCCTTTGTGTTTAGTCATTTCGACATTTATGTCGACCTTGTGTAAAATATTTCATAATCTGCTCATACTTTAATTTTGAATATATGTCTCTGATCTTAGAAAATCGAATAGTTCATGATAATCAACATAAGTATTGCCATAATCGATATAAATTCCTTCACCAACTTATACCGCAATATTGTCGCCACTCCTCTTGATCCGTGCAATATGGCGGTGTTACATTATATATACTTATGATTAAGATTTTTTTATTCCGAGACAGCGGGTAACTTACTACTACACCGCAAGTTTCTTCAAGCGTTGAATATTACCATCACGAGATTGTAGTTTGAAATAATCCTTCACTGCCATATCACACATATTTTAAATAATATAACTTTTACATTGCAAGATGGATGGTTAAGCCATTTGGTACCGCCATACTGCATGCATCCTTTTGCTTTGTATGTTGCTTGTCGTGGGTAGCGGTTTATGTAATATGGCACTGCTATACCACACATGATCTGTTTAATGTCATTATCTATTGAATACGATAGTATGGGTTAACCTCTGACGGTTTTTGGAGTCTGCAAGCATACCGCATGACTTATTTTATGCCTTTTTGGTTTACCGAAGATATGCGGTGCAAGCTAATTCTTACCGCCAAACTACGTTCCTCTTGGATGAATGTTGTGATATGGCGATGCCTGAGTGTATCATATATTTTACCCCGACATACTGCTGAAAGTCCTTATAACTGAATGATTACTCCCGGGGGAGTGCGGTAAATGGCTTTTATACAAATTAGGGATCTAAAAATATTGTGGTTAAGTATATATGATGAATTTTCTCAAGTCTTTGAAATCATACAAGGCTTTTCAGTGTGAGTGAACTCTAAAAATTCATTCACAAGATGAGCCTATTTATGGAATTTGGACTTTTTGCAAGGTCAACATTTCACATATTGGATTCACAAAGTCTGTCAGGGTGGTGTAGTCATGCAATTTTTGGAGGTTCTAATAGACAGGAGGAGACTAGTTCTCGTGACCTCTTGCTTGCAACAAGATGATTTAGCCAATCAAACTAGCCCCCTACCCAATGCAAACATTACTTCTTTCAACAATGAAATTTATATTTTTTCGAAAGAAAGTCATCTCATATTAGTTGATATATGGAATTGAATCATATTGGTTGTTTATTTGATAGTATGAGTTGAAATATATTTATTCAATATTGATTAAATGAATTTCATTCTTTTGTATTTTGTTTAAGTCTTCAAAATATTTATTTAGTTTTTTATATATCTTTATTTTACATGTATTTATGCGGTTCAAAAAATGGAATAATTGTATCAATGTGAACAATTTGAATTTAAAAGTTAGATGTAAGATATTGACATTGAATATCTATGTATCTATATATATATATATATATTTTCTTATATTTTATTGTGTGCACAATCTCCTTTTAATTTTGTTATAGGACAAACATATAAGATGAAACATTCTAGTACTTGTGGGTGCTAAACTTTATTGAAAGATATCTTTTGGTTTACTTGTTAAAAGTGATATGTTACAAGTATATAAAAATACTTATATCAAAAATTGTACAATATTTAATATAAAGTAAAAAATATATTATTTCTTAATAAATATATTTATTTTTTTAAATTTGATCCTAACAATTTAAATATATATTTAAAATTTTCATATAATAACTATTTTAAAATAGATATTAAGAAAATATAACATAGATTTTCTCTGAAACTAAAATCTAACATAGATCTTATCTAACGATTGTTCCTCTTAATTTATGTGGCCTATCACAACTTTATATTAATTATTATATTCAATGAATCTATGTACATAATCCACTTTTTATTTACAAATAAGAGCAAAGGAAAAGCTAGACAAATAGCACAACAATTTAGGGAACAGTGTGGTCAACATGATCAGAAAGTACACTGTTGAATCCTTACAAGCATATCACCAACTGACAATGGAATTAAGCTAAGAACCAAGTAATCAGTGTTTGAAAAAAATGTTTGAATAGTTTGTATTTTGCATGATTTAATCTTGGAAGCTTTTGAATGGAAGGAAACTTCATACCAACATCATTTGGTTTTTCTATGGGGAATGAAGAAGCATCAGGTGGAAATTTTCTGCCCTACACTGAATATTCTAATAAAATTCATGGAAAACATAAAGAGAAAGAAATGTTTGATCGGAGTCCCTATTTCTTCAAAGTCATGGTCTGAGACTTTTCCCAAAGATTGGTAACTATAATGCTCATATACCCTTTTATTTTATTTGCATGTGTTGTTGAAAGTTCATTTTATATGGGTTTTGTTTACTACAGTGTATTCCTCCTACCCTTGCTCAAAGAGTTAGAGGTGAGATTGGAATGGGACAAAATGGGGTTTTGCAAGGCCCTAAGGGCCTATAATGGAATGCCAAACTATGTAGTACAAGTACTAAAATTGAATTTTTTGGTAAGGGTTGGGAAAATTTTGTACACCAACACATGAAACCTCTTAATGGCCCCTGCCTTGATGTTGGCTTGTCAAAGCTACCTTCATTCTTGTTGGGGTTGTTGTTGTTATTATTTCCCTTGTAGTCTCCTCTACATTCATTTCAGTTATTGTGAAATCCCTTATCTCCTTTCTTTTGAAAGTCTTGCCAATCACTTGGTTTTGTAGAAGCTTTATTAGCTTGCAACCAATAAAACTTTTTCTGACTCCTTTCATGAAAGGAAGAGATAGACTTAAACTTTTGTTCTTGTTTAATAGATTTCTCATACACTAATTCCATAGTAGCAGGATTGTGCACATCTACTTTTTTGGGGTGTTATGGCCCATTATGAACTTCCTAATTCAAAATCGCTCATCCTTCTGCAACATAGGCATATACGTAAGAAGATGAGTGAATTTCTCCCAATACTCATTCACTAAGGAGTCTCCTTGCTTTAGATGACAAAGTCCATTTTCTTCTGATCAAAGTAAAGTTGAGGTAGCCACCATTTTCAAAAAAAAAATTCACAAATCCATCCCAAGTAAGACTTAAGGAACTCAATCCAAGCTCCATTTTCTTGTTCATCCACCAAGTGGATGCTTTACTAGCTAGTTGAAAGGATCCCCATATGGACTTGGTTATTTTGACGTAATTCCTTTCTTAATTACTTTTATAAGACTATAAAAATGATTATATAACTTAATTAAGGGTTATCCTAGCCACAAATGGACTACACAAATCCCAAAATAGTCAATAAGTGAATGGTGTAGTATAATGTTGGTGATGTGTAAAACTAGTCTCTAAGGTACATTAAAAATTCTCTTAATCTAGATTGAATGTCTCTAGTTCTCAATAGCCTCATAAATATCTATGGGTCATATCCAAGCTCCTTGAGGTCAAACTTGAGAGTTATGGGAAGGTTTACTCTAAACTAATTGTTTGTAACAAGCATTATATGTTGAGTAGAATATAGACTCTTCAAAATTACTTCACTTTGAATTTTGGCATCCAAATGTTAGTAAGCATTGTGGCACCTAAAAAATCCTTAAGGGAAGTTACCAAATTTCTAGGGTTAAGTTCTCTTATATCAACCCCATTTTGACATAGGCTTTTATAAATTTGGCCAAATGATTGTAAATAATATGTAGAATTATTATTCTAATGAAACCTAAGATTCCTTTTAAGCTATAAATCAAAACGTTCCTTGATAGAATTCTCTTTATTCTTTAAATTTTCTCCTTATAATCACTTACTATTTCATTTATAAATTAATTGAAGAATGAATGTCTTTAAATACCAAGACATAGTAATTAGTCATACAAACTTCTACTAATTTGAGTCACAATTGCTAGTGAAAGGGTACAAGGTTACGATTTGAATTTTAAAAATTTGAATTTGGAGTCAATTTTGTGATACTCAAGATTAACCCTAGACAAGAAAGTGTTGGCTATGATATATGAATCAAATATGTGGATATAGTTGCAAATATATAAAAAAAATAAAAAAAAATTATTGACACAATGTAGAAATGAGGTATTATCAAACAACTAAATCCAGTAATTAAACATAGAGAAATTTATACAATACAATTTATTATCAATTTATTCAAATCTAGAAATGAATTTCCAGTTGCTTTGTTGAGTACTATTAAATATATATTGTGGAAAAATATCCATCAATACGTAATTGTCCCCCTTCTTCTTATGGTCTTTATCCTCAAACTTGTTTCCCCCCACCAAGAAAATATTCTCTACACTTATATCTTCTCTACAATCAGTTACATAAGAATATTTGTTTATTATAACCAATTCTTTTAATCAAAACGTATTGACACATGTTAAAATTTCAAGACTTCTAAGTATTTTTAGAACCTTTATTAAGCTTTGAGAGATTCTCAAAAGCTTGTCAGCTTTCGACAATGGTTTCAAAACTAGAACAAAAAGTTAACATTTTGAACTTCCTTCAAAAACAACTTCAGATAGTTCCAAAATCTCCTTTATCGTCTTACATACTTAGCGCGAAAGTTAAAATAATTTCTGACTCCCCAAGGCCAACTGCGAAATGCATACATTCATTCTTACTACTACTGGAGCTGCTACTCCTTGACAGACATCATACTCCTTACAGCTTCCAGACAATACAAAGACTGAGCTTCAGCTCATCAATACAAAACTCAGTTCCATCTAACAATTACAGATTCCTACAGCTCTGTGGAGCTGGACTCTTGAGAGTCAATACCAAAACTCTTCATATAAATCACCATACTCCTTGCAGCTCTTCGGAGCTAGACTCATTTGACAGAGTGAATACAAAAATGTAGACCAGACAATATATAGAGAGTTAAGCATAAATGAAGGAGAAAGGACTGAACATAAAATTATATATTTTGAAACACCCAGAAAACGTGTGAGAGCTGTGATGAGTTAAAAGGAAATCATTTCCAATCTTTTCCAAAATCTTCCTTTTTTAATACAAAAATTTACTGCTATACGGAGTTTGATGTGGAGCATACTGAGGAGATAGGTTCAGCTGGAAAAAGTTAATGAAGTAGTTGGGATTATATTTCCAACACAGGGGTGATCGTTGCCTTTGTACTATCTACTTTATATATTTGATATTCCTGGTGTTCATATGGATCTGCAGCAGTGGATGGTGCATCCCAAGCTTTCAATTTGTAGGGGGTCTTCAATTCAAAGTATTTCATTAATAACAGCTCTCAATTCGGCTAGTATTCCTCCCGCTGGTGCTGTTGATCTTGTTGGGAAGAGCACAATGGGGACTTTGAGAACTTAATTAAGACATTATTCACAGCGGAAAACAACCCCAATGAGCTCCATACCCAATGATGAATTTGGCCTTTCTTTGGGTTCTGATACCCCTAGAAATCTGATTAGTGTAAAATGTAAAATTAAGTAAAGAAACCTTTAAATCGAACTAGTCTTTGAAACTTACCCAAGAAATCTGATTATTGTAAAATGTAAAATTAAGTAAAGAAATCCTTAATCGACTGGTAAAATTATTTGGCTCACAAAAATCCCCACACAAAAAGGATGAGTCTAGAGTGCTCACCCCTCAGCGAGCAAGGATTGCTTACTGACTTCCAAAATTTAAAATATTCAAATGACCCGCATTGCCGGAAGATTCATCTTGTCTATGACGACATGAAAAACATGGTTGGAGGGATCGTTGGAATTCTTGATAGCTGAGTTAACTACGACGAAGCTTCCCCGTTGCTCTACTTATGAGCTCCGTGTAGTTCCTTGACTACTCTGTGAAAATCCGTACTTGCTTCACAGCAATCTAGAACTTTAAACCTTCCAGCGGCGATCCGAAAAACAATACAAATCGTGTATATAAAAAATACTGCAGCATAACTGACACTTCCACTTCCATCTGTTAAATTCTCCTCCACTTCCGTTAGTTACTGCCAGCAATGCACCTCAAAATAAATGACACAGTTTTTATGTAGATGGATCTTTGAGGCCCATTATGCAACTGTAGAATACCCTAACAAGAAGATGAAGCAGAAAATTCACAGAGCGTAATGTTAAATAGGGAGAGGTAACGATTTCTTGATCACCAGTTTCAAGTGTAGCAATGGACAAGCTCAACATGGATAAAAGAGAAACAGAAAGATTGGGCCTGAAGGGGAATAAATCAATGCAGAGGGCAGCTGGTAAGAGGAAGAGATATAAGTTGAAAAAATGGCACCGGTCGGATTCTTACAGATGAAATGGTGCGCTTGCTTGCATTTAAAATGTAACATCCACTGGATTCCTTTATAAATTCTAAATGATAAACAGAATTTTAGGCACCTTCTGTACATGCGTTTTTAACAGTTCAAATGCCGGGCTCACAAGACAAACACCAAAAGAATAACAGGGGCAGTCAAAGTGAGATACAGAGAAACAGCTACATATTTACAAGATTGGATTTGATTAGGCACTTACTTTAGGAATCCCCTGATTATATATGCTTTCAATTGCTGCATTGTAATCAATCTCGAAAGATAGGGAAGATAAATCTGCGCCCATATTGATTCTCTGTCTGGCAGAATTTTCACCAGGTAGGCCAAGTCCAGTTTCTTGTGAGTTTGTTAGGGGCCAATGGCAAAGGTATCAGAACCCAAAGACAGGCCAAATTCATCATTGGGTTTGGAGCTCATTGGGGTTGTTTACGGCTGTGAATAATACCATAAGTTCTCAAAGTCCGTCCCCCATTGTGCTCTTCCCAGCAAGATCAACAGCAGCAGCTGGAGGAATACTAGCCGACTTTGGAGCTATTATTAATGAAATACTTTGAATTGAAGAACCCCCTGCAAAGTGAAAGCTTGTGATGCACCATCCACTGCTGCAGTTCCATATGAAGACGAGAAACATCAAATATATATATATATATATAGATTTTACAAAGGCTGCCATCAGCACTGGTTGTACTGTTTCATCACTCTATCATTGCTGCTCATAGCTTTCCAAAGACGAGGTTTTTTGTCCCATTCCAGAATTTTCTAACTTTGAAGAACCAAGAGGTGTAAAAAGCTGTAAAGTCTTCCATTTAATGTACCTTTTCAGCAAGTAGACAGTCCTATATGTTCTTAAGTGGAAAAAGTAAAGAGGTTGGCGTGTCTAGAAGCAAGTAAACTCTTTCCCTTTACAGGTGCTCTTAATGACTATATCTTACCGTGTGAAAAGCTGTATAAGTCTTCCATTTAATGCACCTTTGCAGCGAAGTAGACAGTCCTATATGTTCTTTAAGTGGAAAAAGTATAAGTCGTTGGCATGTCTGGAAGCATGTAAACTCTTTCACTTTATAGGTGCTCTTAATGACTATCTCTTATCAGCAGAAAATGAACATGATGAAGGTATTGAAAACTTCTCTCATTTTGATTCATGCAAGACTAAAGGAGTTAGCATGGGTATGGAGCTTTATGTGATGTTAGTTTCTGGTGTTTTCAAAGGAGGAATGAATGAATGCACAAAGCTTGTTTATCCTAATTTGTATTTGTTTAAATTAGGGGAAACGTACCAGTAGCCATCAGGGTTAACTTTGTGCATTCACGCAGAGTGCAAAATAAGTCCGATTTCAAATTTTTCTTTTTGGGCTTCTTCGTAAGCGAGTTAGGACCTTAAAAAGAAAAAAATGGCTTCAAGGAATTTAAAACACGCCTTGGAACCCGTAAAGCAAAAGGTGCTCAAAAAGGGGGTTTTTAACTTCCGTCTCCTACATTTTCATTATTTCGCCCATACCCATTCATTATAAATCCAATTTTTTTTTAAAAAAATGCATATTTACAATTATTATTTAACCTATTTCAAGTTACGTTTGTATGTGGGCCCAATCAAAATATTATGTGGGTCCGCTAGGAGGTGGTCACTTTAATCTCAACCTCATCACATTACAATGTTAACCACGTGCCCCATATGCCTTCATCAAACCACGCGTATGAGTTAACCACATGCCCCATATGCCTTCATCAAACCACGTGTATGTGTTAACCTAACCGCGGGTTGCTGGGCAGCTTTAAGCCCTAAACTCATCATCTCCTGCAGTTTCCTTCCAGAATTTTCGTGGTTGCCTCCTCTCTCCCATTGTTAACTTTTGCTCCTACGACCATGGCGACGTCCTTTGGCTCCCTTCTGCTATAGGTAACATCTCCACCTCTCTTCAACTGCAAGATTGCTTGTTCAACAGTGGGTTTTTGTTGGCTTCGACAGTGTTTGAGTGCATTTTGGTGTGTTTAAAAATCATTTTTGTGTATGGCATTAATGGTTTGACTATAATCATTTCTATTTACATGTGACTGGTAGAAATTTGATCCCTCGTGAATTATTCTATCTATGACATCGAGGGTTTGACTGCTATGCCTTTTTTGACATTATTCTATGAAGTAATCACATGTAATGTGATTTAAATAGAACATTGATGAAATTTTGACCAAGTATAATCATGAAATTTAATGGGTATATAATATTGAACTTAATCTTCAAAGTTTTTTTATGTAATCTTATATGGAGTTGCATAAAACGTCTCCACCTCTCTTCACCTATAAGATTGTTTGTTCAATAGTGGGTTTTTTTTAGCGTTGATGGTGTTTGAGTGCTATGATTTCTTTTGACATTATTCTATGAACTAATCTCATGTAATGTGATATAAACAGAACATTGACGAAATTGTGACCAAGTCTATTTATGAAATTTAATGGGTATATTGTCAAACGCTGGTATAATCATAAAATTTTATGGGTTTTCAAAATTTGCCCCAAATTATTGAAGGGTTTCAGGATACAGGTTAATGGGGTTTCAAATCCCTACATTATAAGCATTAAAAAGATGATGGGTATACAACTTTTTGTCCTAATTTCTAAACTAGTTTTAAGATTACAATTTGCAGACAATTATATATATATATATATATATATATATATATGCAGTCAAATCTTGTAGGGTTTCATCACATGAAGCTTCACAAACAATGATATGTTTTTATCAGATTGTATATATATTTTTTCAGACAATGATATATTATTTTGAGACAATGATATACTATTTTCAGACAATGATATGTTATTATTAGAATGTATATATATTTTTGCAGTCAATGATATATTCTTCTCAAATAATGATATGTTCTTATCAGATTCTATATATATATATATATATATATGTTCATGATATGATGACACCCTACACGGCTTGATATGATGAAACCCTACACAACATGAGGCTTGATATATATATATATATATAGTAATGCCTTGTAGTGTTTCATCATATCAAATGTATAGTTTCATCACATGGACCTTAACATAATCCTCTATCAATGTATGCCATTTAATAATTCCCAAGTTTCTTGCCATATATCCCTATAACTTAGTTATCTTTAATAAACACATTGGCATTATCGGTTTAATATCCCTATAACTTAGTTACTTTGCATTTGTTCATATCCTCATGGAAATCCATAGATGCTAAAAATATCATCCAACTACAAAAGGTAAAACTAGTGTTGGTTCAAGCAGATTTTTCTTTGTTAGCTTAGAGGTAAGACCGACTTCTTGAAGATTAAAAGAAGCCTCAACCTTCACAAGCATGACTTTAAACTGATCAAAGTCATTTAATGCAGCTCTTTGCTTTTGCACAATTAGTTTTCTTCCCCATGAATTATTCTCCCATCCCTTCTAAACCTCGGTTAAATAATAACAATGGATAGTCACTATGCGGCTGCTAACATCCATGGCAACCTCCATATACATTGCATAAAATTTCATTTATGCTTTCTCCAATTTTATACTTGAAATTTTATGCATGGCAACCCTTTCTTTTTTGGTATCTTAGGGATGTCAATTTTGATATATGTTAAAGAGGCTTCTTGAAGTCAATTTTGATATCGCTAAAGAGACCCTTTTGCTATCTTAGGGATGTCAATTTGATGTCATTTTATATATATATATATCAGACTTCAAATGTATAATCTTATATAGATATATGATATAAATATATATTCATATAAGACTACACATATGTAATTTGATATAGATATATATCTATATAAGAGTGTACATATGTAATCGATATATATATATATATATATATATATATATATATATATATATATATATATATATATATATATATATATATATATATATATATATATAGATATATGTTAGATTATATATGTATAATCTTATATGGATAATAGAGGTGAATATGAGGAAGAAAATCGCAGGAGATGATGAGTTTATGGCTTAAAGCTACTCAACAACCCACAGTTAGGTTAACTCATATGTGTGGTTTGATGAAGGCATATGGGGCACGTGGTTAACTCATACACATGCTTTGATGAAGGAATATGGAGCACATGGTTAACAATGTAATGTGATGAGGTTGAGATTAAAGTGACCACCTCCTAGCAGACCCACGTGATATTTTGACCAGACCCACATACAAACGTAACTTGAAATAGGTTAATTGATAATTGTAAATAGGCTCTCTTTCATTCAACACATTGGATTGTAATGACCGATTGTTTGGCATGGAATTTCAAATTTGAAAGTCAATCACCACAATTCAATGCATTCAATATACACATTCAAATCATTTTATGAGAGGCAATTTCTAGTGTCATTTTCATTACTAATTCTCCTATGCTTTCACTGCAAATCCTCTGCAAAATTCACCTCCGTACATATAACAAAACATAAAACATATTATAATTCATATGTATGACTAAATTTATGCAAGCCACTTATTTTTTCAATTACAACAAATATAAATTTGATTTCCTATAAGCCATGACAAAACTCAGGAATAATTGGCCACTGCAAAATGAAATGATATATTGTTTCCCATGAAGATTCAATTTGCAAATTCCAATGCTTTTATAAGAGGGAATTTCTAGGGCCATTCCCTGTATATCCTCTTCAAAATTCAAAGCTTACTAAGGCAACCTATGCACATTCCTCTTAAAAAGGAGCTTATTCATGTTGGTACACCCAAAATAACTAAATTCATGTTTTTATTTATCAGTATACCGGATTTACATTTATGTTGTCTGTTTCATTATTCAATATACTCTTTTATATTTATGTACTTAGTGTCTACATTATTTTCAGGCATACAAATTATTCAGTGTTTAGTTAGTTGTTCAAATGAGCATATCCATTATGTAATCATATCACAATATACAATATATTTATTTTATTTTATCTATTTTCTTCCAATTATTTTATGTGTTTCAATAATTAGATTACATATTTGTATATACATATGTACATGTACATGTATATGTATATGTATGTGCACATACATATACATGTACATGTACATGTAAATGTATATCTATATACAAATATATATACACATGTATATGCATATGTATGTATGAATGTATGTGTATACATGTATATTTATATAGATATACATATATTTATTGAAAGCCGTGGCACTAAGTATTTGCAAATTACACACCCTCAAACAAATTCATGCAACAGTTGTCAATAAATATATGTATATGTACATGTATATGCATATAGATATACATGTATTGAGCTTCTCACCTTAAACATATGTGAGGTTTGAAACATAATTACAACAACATTATCACATCTTATAATCATATCACTATTATAACTTGAAGCAAATAAACAGATCTTATTTGCAAACTAGATCACCAAAATATAATGAGCACTACATCGATTAAAAGACAAAATTCAATATGCACATAATCAATTGTCCATATTCCTAGGAAAATGAGGTGGTGTGAGATATCTGACAATAGCTGAGTTAGGTCCACTTGTAGGAGGTGATACTTGGTTAATACCTGAGCCTTGAAGGCATGCTGCTATTTGAGCAAGAAATGCCTAACTTGCATCTGTAGTCAATCCCATTTGTTGTGAGCCACTCCCAACTTGCATATTGTTGATGGTTGTAAAGGTTGGTGACAAAATGATCATCATATCAAGCAAGACAGGATGTTGGGAGGGTATAGGATCCCCCACTATAGACTTATGTTTTATCTTCTCTGCTTGTTGGCTCGCACTCACAAAAGGATATGAATATCACAGTAAAACTTTCCTGGGAATTGGACATTCCGACAAGTGACTAATATCTCTCTGTGGACGTTCATTTACTTGTCAAACCAGGGGATGTAGACTTTAAATGGCGTAGCAAAATATATGCACTAGGAATTTGCTTTGGTCAAATCTTAGCAAAAATACATACTAGAAAGAAATTATATCTAAGCTACAGAATGGTAATGCAAAATTCTTTAACTCAACTATGCTTGATTAAAATAGAAACTGTAACAGGTACGACTGAAGCACAAACCAAGAACTGGCCTTATGCTGCAGGAACAGTCACAGGGATGGACTCTCTATGCTGCAGGAGCAGTGTAAGACTGAGTTTGTATAAAAACTTCAAAAGATGAAAGCTAACTGGATATCAGCAGAAAAGAACATCTAACTAATTAACTACAGATACTTACTAAGTGGGCCCCCTTAGCAAGCATCTACTGATTACATAGATGCTGAACTCAGAACTTCATCGATCTTTATTCATGAAAACAGAATGAAATACATTATTTTGTTGATGTGAAAACTAACAACGAACTATGCTTCTGGTCAAACAGATTCTGTCTTTCATTATCATACTAATTCTTACATGATATCTGCTACTCTGTTTCTATCTTACCCTAAAAATCATCTATTACTCATTCTATTCATCCTCTACTCTCTCGCGTAGGAGGAGTATCTTATTTTTAAATCAGAGGAACAACTAACTAACTAACTTCATCAAAGAAAGACGTGGAAGTAAAGTGTATCCCTTAATCAAGGAACAAACTTCATAAATGAATTTATATGTTCAACCCGATTCAGAGAGAATATAGCGCTCCACTCTTTCCAGATTGACTTATCATTAAAAAATCTTTCCAAATTGGTTTCGGTCAAAGAGTCTTCGGCAGAGCTTCCTTAAAGTCGTGTAGGAAATGGACTTTACTGCAAGGCCGAGATCGGCTGCGCTTGACTCGATCATTCTTCAACAACCTAGGAAACAAAAGGTAACAGACGCGCAAGAAAAGGCATTCGGCACATACACAATATCTATTCATTAATCACACATTTTAAATCTACTTCACCATTCAAAAACTGTATATGATATACCAGCCATTTTCAGGAGTCAACAGGGCAATAAATGCAATCAAGTCAACACAATTGGCTGCAGGAATATAAAAGTATCTTGCTACAGGATATCCCCACAAAAGGTTTCAACAAAGTTTAAACAGTTGTGAAATAGCAAAAATAAAGTCATTTAAAAGTTTATCATAACATCAAATTATGAGCATATTTTAGGCTCATCATTGCCCCCTACTTAGCCCAATGCTGGTCCTCCAGCATTAACTTTTCTGGTGGTTTCTCTGAAGTCAGTAGTGGCTGCATGACTTTGGAATGGATGTCCAAACCTGTAATAGAATCCTCTGAAATCCCTGCACCTTTCATATCTTCAGTCTTCTAATTCATTGTTAAGTTTTGTAGCCTGATGAGGATACAGGGGCCACATTAGCACAGGGGGTCTGAATGTTAGTGGCAGCCACAGTTCAAATCTTGTTTGAAGTCCCAATTGAATATATCTGTTGGTTCGTTTGAGTGCAGCTGTAAAGTTTAGGGGACTATGTGGTTCTGACTTTCTTAACCCAACAGTTAATTTTTCCCATCTTTTCTCATTTCTAGTATATGCTAATCTCCAAAATGAATATTGTTGTGCCTGGAATTCATCATATACTTGCTTTCTAATGTCAAATATTTTCGCTCTGGCTGAAACATTATTAATACCATATGTCAAAGCAAACCAATCTTTCAACATTGCATGTGGGTTTGAACTTTGAGAGCGTAATGGGATAGGCTCTGTTTTCTCAATTTCCTCATACGTTTCCCACTGCCTGCCATAATTCACCTCATTTGCTGCCCATGACATAAATGCTCTCAAATGAATATCACCAATGTATAGAAGAGGATTCCATTCTGTTTCAAATGGTATTAAAAAGTCATGCAAATAGAATTCACACAGAGAATTCCTTAACCAGTTAGGGGCTGCTTGATATGCTTCATAAAATTCTTTGGCAGAATGAATTATAGGGTCTTGGTTTTTAGAAATTCTCATCAATTGAAACCATAAAAACTGTTCTTTAAGGCACAGAGCATAAACTGTGGGTGGCGGTCTGCATTCCATAATTTGACCAGTTACCTTTAACATTTCATCCATTTTTGCTTTCAACTCAGTAATTTCCTGTTTCTGACTTTCAATTTTCTTTTTCAATTTCTTCTTTTCTACTTGCCACAGACTTTGTTGCATGTCAGTCTGGGCAATGTGTCGAAAAGTCACAGTTTGCAGTGTAAATGTTTCCCAATTATTTTTAACAAATTCCAGAAACTTAATTTAAAATGGTCCTCCTATACACAACAATGGCTTTGCAAATTGTGGAGTGAAATATAGTTTCACTAGGCACATTTAGTTGTTCAGACTGTTCTTGTTCTTGTTGCAGGATAAATTCTTCTTGTTGCTGCAGTGGAGAATTCTGTGCTTCCTCCGAGAATTGCATAGCAGCATTAGCCAGATCTTCAAGATTTGGCAACTCGTGCCCATTATGCCCTGCTTCTTTTGTCTCTACTTGTTCCCCTTCAGGAATGAGCAAACTCTGAGCAGCATTCTTAGATTCATTCCGAGAAACATTAAGTTTAGATTCAACAGACCCTTCTGAAATTACAATCACCTCAGGTTGCGGTGAAACAGGGGAGGTTCTAGATTGTTTCCTTGTGGAAACCCTTCTTGGTACTGATGTGGCTGCAAGGGGTGTTCTAGTAGCTTTTCTTTTTCTTGTTTGTTCAGGGGGCTCTGCCCTACCAGAGGATGACGGTGAACTGGCAATATCAACAGCTATTGCTGTAGGAGAAACTGCTGTAGGGGAAGGTGCCGCAGGAGAGGAGCATTGCCTTTTCTGAGAATGAGGGTCAGATTCAGGGGACCCTTCTGCCTTTGATTTTCCTTTCTCCCTCCTAGTATCAGACCTAGTTTGTGCCCTAGCGGAGAATTCAGCTGTGACGACTACAGGATCGGGTGCTATAGGAGTAGATGACCCTTGCCCTATTCCACTGGTAGATGCAATTTCTTTCTTCTTTCTTTGGGGTGGTGGGGTAATTACCCTACGGGGTTGCAAACTCTTTTGGGCAACAAATTGTTGCCAGGAGAGAGGTGAGACGTCTCTCAAAGAGTGCTCAATCAGTAATTTAATAAGACCATGATGAGTGACAGAGTTATCTTTCCCCTATTGAGTTCCATGGGCACTTTGCTCTAAAAACTTTAACAAGAAATTCAGAACATTCACAACCAACCCATGCCTTATATGGCTTAATAATTTAAAATGATGAGAATGCAGATAGGAAAAATAGCCTTCACAGGTGAAATACCTTATTATACTCTGAATATGGAAGAGGCAGTGACACTTGCTTGCATCCTTGCTTGGAGACTTCCAAAGGTCCATTAGCAGGCATTAAAAATTCAGCCCTTGCAGCTGCAGCATCTGAAGAAAAGTTTGCTCCAACGGCTAGGAGCCCGGTTACCTCAGCAATTCTATCTTCGGTTGCAACAACTGTTAGAACCCATACGGTGGCTTCCCCTTCAAAAAGTGTTCTCAAAAATTCTGTCGTAGCCTCCTCATCAAAATCATTTAAATTCAGAAAATAATTTAACCATCCATAGAGGCAAACTAGAAAAAAAAGGGAAATAAAGAATGAAATGAATGGATGGGATAGATGGATGGAAGGTAAAGAAGTGAGATGGGGGCGATAAATGAATATGGAGAAAAAGGGTTTTCGTAAAAAGAAAACCTTTATTATAGGCATACTTTTTGAAAATTATGAGAATGTTGTAGGAGAAAGGCTAGAGCCTTCGGCTGCAAGAAGAGTACCGGGAGGAACCTGAATGAACTGCTTCATGAAGTCTTCCTTGAAAATTGGCTTATGGTACAGTCGGAGTCGGTGGCCATTGATGAGTAATTTGAAACGGACTGGATCAATTGTGACCAGCTGCACAGCTTCATTGTCAAACACATTTTCAACTTCATAGGGGCCAAGCTAGCGTGTTGTGAGTTTACCCTAGTTTTCTTGGTACCTGGAATCATACAACAAAGCCCAATCTCCAGCAGAAAACTTTCTGGTTTTGATGTGCTGGTCATGCCATTTCTTTTTCTGCTATTGGATTACTTCTGTATGCTGCAGGGCGGCTTTTCTCATTTCATCCAAAGCATTTAGCTGCAGGAGACGGTCCTTCTGTGCTTTGGATAAATCCATGTTGAGTTGAAGAGCTGTCCTCAAAGTTTTATGTTCAAAGTCAATGGGTAACATAGCTGTTTTCCCATAGAGCAACTCAAAAGGTGTAAACCCAGTTGTTGTTTTCCATGTAGTTCTGTAAGCCCAAACTACTTCAGGAAGTCTATTACTCCAGTCTTTCTTATGAATCTGCACTATCTTTGTAAGGATCGCTTCAATTTTTCTGTTTGTTACCTCCGCCCGACCATTGGCTTAAGGATGATAAGGGCTGGATTTCCTATGTTTGATCTTATAGTCATTCATAAGTGCAGTGATCAGATTTAATGTAAACTGAGCTCCTTAATCAGTTACAAGCTCTCTGGGAACTCCAAATCTGGTGAAAATTTGTTCATATAAAAATTCAGCAACTTTGTTATCTCAGGCATTGGTCATAGCTTTTACCTTGACCCATTTTGTGACATAATCTGTGCAAACTAGAATGTATGACTTTCCATTTGATGGTGGATCAATTGGCCCCACAAAATCCATCCCCCATTTATCAGAAGGGGTGACTATTACCTGCGGATATAGTGGCATTTCATCTGACTTAGTTGGTCTTCCCATACACTGGCATCTATCACACTTCCTTGTATAGGCCACAGCATCCTTGTATAATGTTGGCCAGTAATACCCTATTGTAAGAACTTTCATTGTTGTTCTTTTTGCTGCAAAATGCCCCCCACATGGTTCATCATGGCAAGCATGCAAGATATCATAAGTCTCATCTTCTCTTACACATCTTCCCATTACTTGATCAGGTCCAGTATAGAATAGACAGTTGGCAATCCAGGTAAAGTTGAAACTTTTTTCTATCAACAACTTCTTTTCTTTTGGGGAAAAATGAGCTGGTATTCTGTTTGCTGCCAGATAATTAGCAATGTCTGCATACCAGGGTGTATGTGCAGCAATGGAAAACAAGTGTTCATCTAGGAATCTATCATCAATGACCTCATATTCCTCAGATACAGTTGATTGAAGTCTTGATAAAAAGTTAGCTACAACATTAGCTCTTCCTGGTTTGTCAATGATTGTAATATCAAATTCTTGTAACAATAGGAGCCATCGTGCCAATCTACCAGAAATGGAAGGTTTGTTCATCAAGTACTCGATTGCTGCATGGTCAATGTGGACAAAAATTTGATAACCTGTGACATAATGCCTAAATTTATTCAAAGCATACACTACTGCAAGCAATTCCTTTTTTGTAACAGTATAGTTGAGCTCAGGACCTTGAAAGTTTTTGCTGATAAAGTAGATAGCATGCTCAATTGAATTTTCTTTTTGACTTAAAACTACTCCTATACCAAAATCAAATGCATCAGCATGTATGTGAAAAGGCAGGTTCCATTTTGGACCTTGAAGAAAAGGGGTTTTAGTAAGCAAGTCCTTTAGCTGCAGGAAGGATTTTTCGCAGGCCTCGGTCCACTCAAATTGGGAATCTTTTGTTAACAAAGCATAAAGTGGACTGACAATTTTACTAAAGTATTTTATAAACCTTCTATAATACCCTGCATGACCAAGAAAAATTCTAACATCGTTTTGTTTTGCAGGAGTTTGTAAATTCTGAATAACTTCAATTTTAGCAGGGTCAACCTAAATTCCATTCTTTGAAATATGATGACCTAAAACAATACCTTCTTCCATCATTAGAAAGCACTTTTCACTGTTTAGAGACAAATTTTGCTCTCTACACCTTTTTAATACTTTTTCTAAATTCACCAGTGCTTCTTCAAATGTGACTCCATATGTAGTGAAATCATCCATATAAATCTCCATACATTCATGAGATATATCAGCAAATATACTAATTACTGCTCTCTGAAATGTTGCTGGTGCATTGCATAAGCCAAAAGGCAAGACCGAATAAGCAAATGTCCCCCATGGACAGGTAAAAGTGGTCTTGTCTTGATCTTCAGGGGCAATTTTTATCTGATTATACCCACTGTAACCATCTAAGAATGAAAAATATATTTTACCAGACAGTGAATCTAGTACTTGGTCTACAAAAGGTAATGGAAAGTGATCTTTTTTAGTGGCATTGTTCAACTCTTTGTAATCTACACATACTCTCCATTTTCCTCCTTTCTTGGAGACAATGACTAATGGAGAAACCCATTGGCTATCAGAAATTGGGTAAATAAAACCAGCATCAAGCAACTTTTGAAGTTCATTTTTCACTATTTCTCTAAGTGCTAGATTTACTCTTCTCTGAGGTTGTCTAACTGGTAAACAATCTTCTTTGATATATATCCTATGAGTACAAACTCGAGGATCTATTCCTTGCATGTCTCCATATTCCCATGCAAAATCTTTATGCTATTCTTGTAGTATTTTTAATAAGTCAGCCTCTTGAGACTGAGACAACTTGCTATTAACATTCAAACAATGATCTGGAGACAATTCTATCTGCTTAATGAGATTACTCATAGAATCAACAGGTAATTTTTGTACCTCTTCTGGAAGCAAGTTATGAAAAATTGTCGAAAGTTTAGGCAATGAACTCTCGGAATCTAGCTGCTGTAGGAAACATTGATGCTGACTGTCACTTGGATCAGATAAACTATCTGCATCAAGATTGAATTGCAGAATTTGAAAAAGCAAAGCATCTTCACTTTGAAGTTGAGAGAATGGATCATTTTGAAGCATCATTAATTGAGCCAAAGAATTGGCTTCTTCAGTTTCTTCTCCCACATCTGGCCAAACAGGTTGGGACAAATCTGCTTGAGGTTTAGCAGGTGGATACAAAGCCAATTTCTTTGTGGACTGCCCATCAGAAATGGTCATATCTCCATAACGGCATCCTATAAAAGCATCAGTAGTTGCTAACCATGGCCTACGAAGAATAACTGGATACCCTCCTAAAGTTGCCTTAACTGATCATATTGTGAAATCAGCAGGATATTCTCAAGATTCAAGAGTGACAATTACATCTTCTATCATCCCATCAGGTTTGACTGTGGAGCTGTCTGCAAGCTCCAGAACTGTCGGTGTAGACCTAATGTTTGAAATATTCAAGGAGTCCATAGTATATTTTGTCATCACATTAATGGCAGCTCCTAAATCAATCAAAACATTTTTTACAACTTGGCCATTTATATGTATCTATACTACAGGGATTCCAGGGTCAATATACTTTGGAATGACTACATTTTCCAACATTATATCAGCCAATTTCCCTAAGACATGAATTGTTTGGGGATCCTTTTTCTTTCGTCTAGGCTTCTTCAAACAGACTTCTTTAATAGCTTTTCCAAAAATGGGAACATCTTTAATAGCCTGAAACAAAGGAATTTGAATTTGCACTTTTTTGAGCTGATCGAGAATGTCAAAAGTGGGTTCTTCCATGAGTTTAGATTCAGTACTTTGCAACCTCTGAGGAAAAGGTGGTTTATCTTCTCTACAAAACAGGTTCTGTAGAAACTGTATCGGGTATAGGCATATGCTCAGTGGAAACAGCAGGTGCATTAGATTCTTCAAGGGGTGAATCAGATATTTCTATAATCAGAGGTGGTTTGGGAGCAGGTAAAGTAGTTCCAGACCTCAAATGGATGTCATTAACATTTAAGGCATAAGCTTGATATTGGTTGGCTTCAGAAATATACACAGGCTGTTGAGGCTGCTGTTGTTGCTTATTATTGGGATTAGGCAACGGCTGGGCAGGCATAGGTGTTTGCTTTGGAGGTCCAAGATTTGTGGTAGTTGCTGCAGGAGGCGACATAAGGGCCTATTGTTGTGGCTGCGGAGGCTGCAGGAACCCAGGAGACTGGTTTTGCCATTGGTGAGGACCTCTCCATTGAAGATTTTGTTGCCAATTTCCTAAAGGTGGGGTCCATTGCCCTTATGGTTGCTGCCAACCTCCTTGAGGAGATTGCCACTATGGGGTTTGATAATTAGGCCAACTTGGTTGAGGCAGATTCCATGGTGGTGGTGGTCCATATGCTTGTTGCCATTGGTTATTATAACCAGAATAGGGATTACCAAAAGTTAAAGGGTCTTGAGGCATACCTTGCCTTTGGGCCCATGGTCTCCTTTGTGCAACAAAGAACACTTGATCATCATCACCTTCCACTGGTTTGAAATCAATAGGCAGTTGTCTGGGTTCCAAATTAGCCACCATCTTGCATCTACAATCACGCTTCTTTTGTCTACAGTATGGACAGAACTCAGCCAAAACTACCTTAGCTTCTGCATATTTCTTTCGAGCTTGCATAGTGTCCAATTGTATAGCCATATTATTAATGATGTCCTACTTGAAATCAGATAGCAGATTTGTGATCTCCATCTGAGAAACTCCACCAGAAGAAGACTTCCCCACTGAAGCATGATGACCTCGACCTTTCTTAACTATTGCTCGAGAGTAGTTAAGACATATCTTTTGGATATCATCCCAAGGTAGTTGAGTTATATCACCTCCTCCCATTAGGTCCAAGGCGTCAATACAGGTATCACTGATTCCCCTTAGAAAAAGTAATTTCTGAGAGTCCTCGTTAAGAGTATGGTTTGAGTTTCTTTTTAATGAAAACAAAAACCTTGAAATATAATCTTCCAGACTTTCATCCTCCTTCTGCTAAATTCAGAATATGTCATCACCTTTGCTAGCACTCTTACAATATTCCTTATACTTTTCAAGGAATTTCATTTGCATGGCTGCCCAACTATTTACAACGGCTCTTCCCAGACTCATGAACCATCTTAGAGCTCCCTCCTTCAAAGTGGAAGGAAATAGCTTCAATTTATGAGTGTTTGTGTTGTAGTCATAACTGCGATAGAGGACATCAAATTCAAACAGAAAGGTTTCTGGGTCTTCTGTGACCAGGCCATAAAACTTTGGAAGCAAGGAAGAGGGGATGTTTTTAAGATTGTCAGTATCTTGTTGGGGAACAATGGGAAACTCAAATGCAGGAGGTGGATTATTTGCCATGTCCGGGTGCTGGAATAGCAGAGCAAATGGATTTTTCTCAGGTTCGTTATCAGCTGGGTCAAATGGTAGTTCAATAAACAGATTTTTAGGAAGGAACCTTCCCAGTGCATCTCTTCTTCTTCTATGCATGCAATACGGTGAGTAATGGCTTGAAAGATTTTGAAATTTTTTGACTAACAGACTAAACTAATGCTGAAAATGACTTTGTTAGACTCCTAGTTGGACGCCATCCCCGGCAATGGTGCCAAAAATGGCTCGCACTCACAAAAGGATATGAATATCAAAGTAAAACTTTCTTGGGAATTGGACATTTCGACAGGTGACTAATATCTCTATGTGGACGTTCATTTACTTGTCAAACCAGGGGACGTAGACTTTAAATGGCGTAGCAAAATATATGCACTAGGAATTTGCTTTGGTCAAATCTTAGCAAAAATACATACTGGAAAGAAATTCTATCTAAGCTACAGAATGGTAATGCAGAATTCTTGAACTCAACTATGCTTGATTAAAACAGAAATCGTAACAGCTACGACTGAAGCACAAACCAAGAACTGGCCTTATGCTGTAGGAATAGTCACAGGGATGGACTCTCTATGCTGCAGGAGCAGTGTAAGACTGAGTTTGTATAAAAACTTCAAAAGATGAAAGCTAACTAGATATCAGCAGAAAAGAACATCTAACTAATTAACTACAGATACTTACTAAGTGGGCCCCCTTAGCAAGCATCTACTAATTACATAGATGCTGAACTCAGAACTTCATCGATCTTTATTCATGAAAACATAATGAAATACATTGTTTTGTTGATGTGAAAACTAACAACAAACTCTACTTCTGGTCAAACAGATTATGTCTTTCATTATCATACTAATTCTTACATGATATCTGCTACTCTGTTTCTATCTTACCCTAAAAATCATCTATTACTCATTCTATTCATCCTCTACTCTCTCGCGCAGGAGGAGTATCTTATTTTTAAATCAGAGGAACAACTAACTAACTAACTTCATCAAAGAAAGACGTGGAAGTAAAGTGTATCCCTGAATCAAGGAACAAACTTCATAAATGAATTTATGTCTTCAACCCGATTCAGAGAGAATCTAGCGCTCCACTCTTTCTAGATTGACTTATCATTAAAAAATCTTTCCAAATCGGTTTCGGTCAAAGAGTCTTCGACGGAGCTTCCTCAAAGTCGTGCAGGAAATGGACTTTACTGCAAGGCCGAGATCGGCTGCGCTTGACGCGATCATTCTTCAACAACCTGCGAAACAAAAGGTAACAGATGCGCAAGAAAAGGCATTCGGCACATACACGATATCTATTCATTAATCACACATTTTAAATCTACTTCACCATTCAAAAACTGTATACGATATACCAGCCATTTTCGGGAGTTAACAGGGCAATAAATGCAATCAAGTCAACACAATAGGCCATAGGAATATAAAATTATCTTGCTACAGGATATCCCCACAAAAGGTTTCAACAAAGTTTAAACAGCTGTGAAATAGCAAAAATAAAGTCATTTAAAAGTTTATCATAACATCAAATTATGAGCATATTTTAGGCTCATCACTTGTTTTGCTTTCTTTTCTACTACCTTTTGTAGATGTTCAGCCTTGGCTTGCTCCTATCTAATGGCTTTCTCTCGCATTCTTATCATTTTCTGCTCATCTTCTATCATTTTCCTTGCTTGCTTGCCAGCCCTCATTGCTTCCTTTAGAATTACTTCCACTTCATGGTCTGCCTTTCTCCACAACATCTTCTCCTTCTTATGTTGTTGCAACTCCTCGTCCATTTTCTTCTCTGCCACTTGTTGGTTTAACAATTTGATGAAGGCATTGAATGTTAGTACTTGGGACTGCCTACTAAGGCGAAGCACTCCTGAATGACCTCTTTATGATGTTCCTTGCACCCTCTGCACTAGAAGTTTCAAGAATTTGTGTTTTGGTCTTGTTATTTGCAATCCATCATGTGGGGTACATGACACAAACTAATCTTCTTCCTCACTAATAGCATTTTCATCTTCACTTTGACCATCACTATGCTCTTGCCAATTCCTTGCAGTAGTGAAGTAATGTATTACTTCAACTAGATTAGCGTGTGGTGGGGAAGGCATAGAGATGCTTACTTCTTCCTCAGTCGGATTTATTTTCACTCCAATGTTTTTAGATGCTTCATGCATCCATTCTAGTTGGCTAACTTGAGTAGGAAAACTTAGGCCTGTTGATGTAGTGGTTGTATCTTCATTGCAGGGTGCAATAACTAGTTGAACTTCTAGTTGGAAATCTACAAAAACTTGTTGGATTTCTGGTTGAATGTGTGTTGTATTTTCATCACCCCCATTGCATTCTGCTGCAACACCACTTTCCACATCCCTTGCATCGTATTCCCTCACAAAACCATCTATTACATCCTCATTGCAACCAAGTAGACGCAAGCATGTCTCTGCTACCATAACATCGTCTTCAATTTCCATTGTGACTAGTTCATCTTCTGTTGCGGGAGTTGCAACATCATCTTCAACAACATAACCCTCACTTGGCCCCATGTCATTGTCAAGGGTTGACTGATTAAGAGGCAAAATTCCTATTCCGTGGAACCCACTAACAATGTTGCTTGGTTTGAAGGCTTTTCTAAAAGCTTGGCTTGCAAGAGTTGCTAACTCTTCGCGTCCAATATCAATATGTGGGTTTGCAGCTTGCCAAATGGTTCTTTTCTCTTTGAAATATTCATTGAATGGAGCAAAAATGTTGATATCCAATGGTTGCATCTTGTGACTAGTATGAGCAAGCAATGTTAGCAGGTCTATTCCTTTTTTTTATTATTCTTCAATGGTCTTGAAAGCCACGTGGCTGCCATGACCATCAAAAATGAGAAGGGCCCTATTTGTTTGTGAAACACCATCTAGGATATTAGTTGCAAAATGGTCTAACCATTTGAAAAATAGTTCCTTTGTCATCCAAGCATGTTCTTGGACTACCATCAATGCCCCTATCTCACAATTAATGATATAGTTTTGCATGTGCCTCTTTGATTTAAATAGGTAGAACTTTTAGAATGCTTATCCCAGCCACACTTACACAAGCCAACACTGTGATCCACTTTCTACTTGTTGATACCAAATTTGGTACATATTTTGTACCCAATTTGGCAATAACCCTCATGCCATAGTTCCTACCAGCTTGAATACCAGTCTCATCACAGTTCCATATTCAACTTGCTCCATAGTGGTTAAGGTTGATCAGATTCTCAAGGTTGTCGTAGAATGTTTTCATGATAGAAGTACAAACAATAATTGCTCTGTCATTTTCCACTCCTTCAGCCATTCTAATTATCAAATATGGTTGCCTTCTTCAAAATCTTGCCCACCATGACCTACTGACGACCTCATTTGTGAAAGGATTGGGTCGACTTGCAGTTATTTGGGAAACTGTGGCTTGTAGCTAATTTACTTGCAGTTTGTGGCCCAATTCTACCATGTCCTTGCACCATTGGACAACTTCAGTCTCCTCTTCAGATAAAATGGTACGTGGACCCCTCCTCTTCGTGGTGGTGCATCCTAACAACCACACCCTCAAACTGCTAGGTGGCATACCCCACTTGATTGTTGTTTCCCTGATTGACATGTGTTCTTTGACACTGTTAACTACTCCATGATCCATATCAACATATGTCCACTACCTAATGGGCATAGGTGAGGTAGTTGCACAATAGGTTGAACATTTGGCTAAACAAGAGGTTCAACATAGACTATTGTGTTGGTGGCTTCATCCGCAGAGTTAGAAACATCTTCTTGGCTGGGAATTGCATGAACTTCCTCAACATCCTGTGTTTCAACAAAGTGCACCCCATAAGTGACTTTAATGGCACGTTTTCCTCTTCCTACAACCCTTGTTTTCCTTCTAGCAAGTGCCACAATTTTCCACTTAACATGCACAGATAGTAAAAATTGAATAACTTGTTAGTGCAACAAAGAATATATGATTGTCTACATAGATAAATATACAATCTAATAAGAACATATCATTCTCTGCAAAAATATATATACAATCTGATTAGAACATATCACTGTTTGTGAAGCTTCATGTCATGATTAAATTTCATGATTATAATGTAGGGATTCAAAGAGAATCTGACAAAAAATTTATACCCATTTAATTTCATGTGCATATTATAATTACTAAAAATAGAAAAAGTCTACCCATTAATCCATATTCTAAAACCCATAAAATTTCATGATTATACCGATGTTTGACAGTATACCCATTAAATTTCATGATTATACTTGGTGAAAATTCCATCAATGTTCTATTTAAATCACATTACATGTGATTAGTTCATAGAATAATGGCAAAAAAAAAAGCATAGCAGTCAAACCCTTGATGCCATAGATAGAATAATTCATGAGGGATCAAATTTCTACCAGTCACATGTAAATAGAAATGATTACAGTCAAACCCTTAATGCCATACAAATAAATGATTTGTAAACACACCAAAATGCACTCAAACACCGTCGACGCCAATAAGAGCCCACTGTTGAACAACCAATATTGTAGGTGAAGAGAGGTGGATCAATTTTCTACCGGTCACATGTAAACCCTACACGACTTGATATGATGAAATAGTACATGGCATGACTATATATATGTATATGTATGTGCGTATATATGTATATATGTATGTATTTATGTATGTATGTATCTATGCATACAATTTGATAAGAATATATCATTGTCTTTGTAGACAATGATATATTCTTATTAGATTATATATATATATATGTATATGAATGTATGTATGTATGTATGTATGTATACAATCTGATAAGAATATATCATTGTATTTAGAGAGAATGATATATTCTTATCAAATTATATATATATATATATATATATATATATATATATATATATATATATATATATATATATATATATATATATATATATATATATATTTGTCTGCAAATTGTAATCCAAAAACTGGTTAATAAATTAGGACAAAAATTGTATACCCATTCAACTTCATGATTATTAAAGAGGGATTCATAATATAACTGTGATATGATTAAAAAATGGGTAATTCTATTGTTATTGTATTTGATGTATGGTATAATGTTGCTATTATTATCTTTGATTTATTATGAATGTAGGTGAAAAAAATGTAACTATGATATGATTAAATAATGGATGATGCTAAGTTGAACAATTGACTAAAAACAAAATTATTTGTATGCTTGAAAATAATGTAAACACTAAGTACATAAAAATAAAAGAGTATATTGAATAATGAAACAGATAACATACACGTAAAAAATTATGCCTGATAATAATATAAACATTGAGTACATAAATATAAAAGAGTATATTGAATAATGAAACAAACAATATAAATGTAGAACAGTATGCCTAAAAATATTGTAAACAATGAGTACTTAAATATTATATTGAATATTGAAACAAACAACGTAAATGTAAAACAAAGAGCCTGAAAATAATGTAAACACTGAGTAAGTAAATATAAAAGAGAATATTGAATAATGAAACAAATAACATAAATGTAAATCTAGTATATTGATAAATAAAAACATGAATTTACTTATTCTGGGTGTACTGACTTGAATAACCTGCCTTTTAAGAGGAATGTGCAGAAGTTGCCTTAGTAAGCTTTGAATTCTGCAGAGGATATTCAGTGAAAGCAGAGGAGAATTCATAATGAAAATGACCCTGGAAATCCCCTCTTCTAAAATCATTCGAATGTATAAATTGAATGCATTGAATTGTGGTGGTTGAGTTTCAAATTTGAATTTTTTTTGGGAAACAATCTGTCATTTCATTTTGTAGTGGCCATTTATGCTTGAGTTCTATCGTGGCCTTTAGCAAATCAATTATATATTTGGTTTAATTGACAAAATTGATGGCTTTATTAAATTCAGTCATATATATGAATTATAATATGTTTTTTTGTATATTAGGGAGCCTTACACCATTAACTGTCTATGTAGGTAGAAGAAGTAGATGGAGTTAATGCATGAAGATGTGAAGGGAAATGTGGGTGAATGTGCAATTGATAGCTCATAAAGCTGATCAATTTTTTGTATTATATCAGAATGTGCACCATTAACTGTTCATAATGTTTTAAATTATGTGACATTGTGGGCCATTAACTGTTTATGTATACATGTAAATACAATGTACTAGAAGCTTTAAGCCACTTGCATGGAGTGGTTATTGTAAACATCACTATACTTTATTTAATTCAAAAATGACTTTATTTTGTGCAAGTTGACTTGTGTTGAAAACATATTTGCACCAATATATGTTTAAACTTGTCTTTTTGTTGGTTAGTTACACACTAAGTAGTGAACATATACTGGTGTAATGTCTAATTTTTATTGCCATAACTAAAACATTGTAATGACTAAACTATAAATGGTAATTGGTGGGATAGGTGAACAAGAAGTAAGCAGCAATCGGATCATGAATGACAATCGAGGGTTTTCCCCTAATCCCATTTTTCAAATAGAGAGCTACACACAATTTTCTCCTTTTCTTGAATATATTCTACCCAAGGAAGTAGCAACTATAAATATTGAGCTTAATATGGCTTATAGGAGGACTGTTAAATACAAAGTTAATACCTTGTGGGAGTTATGGAATTTGATTCATTTCATCTTGTAGATGCACTAAAATATCAAGAAGTATATCTCAAAATCATAATGGGAAAGGTAGATCTTCCCAAAGATTATGTGGAATTAGGTAGGAAACCCATCAACCTCCTTTTGTTGCTAAAATTTTACTAGCAATTTGAAGAGGGGTTTGTTCTACCATACCTAGTGAGAAGTGGTTATATTTTAAAAATGTTTAGTTGGAGGAAACTCTTTCAACTTAGCACATGTAGAGTGCTAGTAAAGCAATCCCATGGAGGGAGTTTAGGAAAAGAAATTAAGAGGATAAATTGGAATTTAAAAAAAAATCAGTGATAAAAAATAAATAAGTCACATGATATCATTTGAAGACATTCATTAAATTTTAAATTTTAAATAATATTACTTGAAATATTTTAATATTTATGATGTTGAAATATTATGATATTGCTATCAGGATTCAACAGTGTAGTTTTCGAGTCAAACTCATTGAACCATGTTTCATGAGTAGTGGTTCACAAGAACCCATCTCTCATGATAATGAATGGTCCACTTAGCACTCATTGCATCTAGGTGATGCTCACAGGGGTGAAGCACTGGGCCGTCCCAAGAGTTCACCCATCCTAGTTCTGCTCCAGCTTAAGCAGGCTTAACCATGGAGTTTTCTCCAAGGTTAAACCCACTTAGCTTGCAACCCCATTTACAAAACCTTCAGCAAGTGTTGTGCCTTATGAACTATTCATTACAGATCCCCTTTAGCTCATCAATTGATAAGTAGGAGGTATTTTCCACTACATGTCAAATTATGATATTGCTATCAGGATTCAATTGTGTAGTTTTTGAGCCAAACACATTAACCCATGTTTCATGAGTAGTGGTTCACAAGAACCCATCTCTCATGATAATGAATGGTCCACTTAGCACTCATTGCATCTAGGTGATGCTCACAAGGGTGAAGCAATGGGTCATCCCAGGAGGTCACTGATCCCAGTTCTGCTCTAGCTCAAGCACTCTTAACCATAGAGTTTTCTCCAAGGTTAAACCCACTTAGCTTGCATCCCCATTTGCAAAACCTTCAACAAGTGTTGTGCCTTATGAACAATTCATTATAGAGCCCCTTTAGCTCATCAATTGATAAGTAGGAGGTATTTTCCATAGCATGTGAACTTATGATATTGCTATTAGGATTCAAATATGTAGTTTTCGAGTCAAACTCATTGACCCATGTTTCATGAGTAGTGGTTCACAAGAACCCATCTCTCATGATAATGAATGGTCCAGTTAGCACTCATTGCATCTAGGTGATGCTCATGGTGGTGAAGCACTGGGCTGTCCCGGGAGGTCACCCATCCCAATTTTGCTCCAGCTCAAGCACACTTAACCATAGAGTTCTCTCCAAGGTTAACCCACTTAGCTTGCAACCCCATTTGCAAAACCTTCAACAAGTGTTGTGCCTTATGAACCATTCATTATAGAGCCCCTTTAGCTCATCAATTGATAAGTAGGAGGTATTTTCCATAGCATGTCAAATTATTATATTGCTATGGTTAAGCGTGCTTGAGCCGGAGCAAAACTAGGATGGGTGACCTCCCAGGATGGCCTAGTGCTTCACCCTTGTGAGCATCACCTAGATGCAATGAGTGCTAAGTGGATCATTCATTCTCATGAGAGATGGGTTCTTGTGAACCACTAATCATGAAACATGTGTCAATGAGTTTGACTCAAAAACTACACAGTTGAATCTTGATAGCAATATCATAATTGGACATGTTGTGGAAAATACCTCTGACTTATCAATTGATGAGATAAAGGGGCTCTATAATGAATGGTTCATAAGGCACAAAACTTGTTGAAGGTTTTGCAAATGGGGTTGCAAGCTAAATGGGTTTAATCTTGGAGAAAACTCTATGGTTAAGTGCGCTTGAGCTGGAGTAGAACTGGGATGGGTGACCTCCGGCGATGGCCCAATGCTTCACCCCTGTGAGCATCACCTAGATGAAATGAGTGCTAGGTAGACCATTCATTATCACGAGAGATAGGTTCTTCTGAACCACTACTCATGAAGGGTGTTGTTATAATAGTGGTTAACAATTCCAGAGAGGAACAAATTTTAGCTGAAATCAAATATTTTTAGAAAATATAATGATTTAAGCATTTAAAATATCCATTTTAAGGATTCCAATTGAAGAGGGTTTGATCAAATCACCTTAGATCAAACCCCCTTGGATAGAACCTCGCTAGTTTTAAACCATACCTATAAATGCGTCTCCTTTACACCTATCAAAATGCTAATAAAAATCACTTTTGATTTAGATTTTGGGGGATCAAATGAATTCATTTAAAATTTATTTCAAATGATTATGGTATTCATCAGAACAAACTATCCAATGAATATAATTTTAATATGTTTTGGTTTTGTTATGTATTTGTTTTTAAGTTTTATTAAACATAGGTTTTTCATCGAAAATAAATTTCTTTGTTCTTCACATGTGGAAAAATAGAAGATTATCAAAAAAAAATTTGAAAATTATGAGTGCACCAGATATTGAAGTCCTTGATCCAACAAAAAATAAAATAAAATTTTGACATATACAAAAAGTTACGTGTTATACGTCGGTTGTGTCCGAATTGTAATTCGTTTGACTTTGAAACTTGATTAAGGAAAAATATTCAATAAAAAATTATCTAACCAAGTGGAAGCACTAGATATCAGAGTTAAAATCTAAATTTGAAAGAATTAGAATTTTATCTTTCATGGAAAAAAGTTATGCGTTATGGTCGTCACTTTTAAAATGTTGTTTTTGAAAAAAATCAATTTTCGTGGGAGATGGAAAAAGAAGTGCAATTTGATTCCAAAAATTTTGAAAAAAATATTTTTAGAATCTACAGACAAAATTTGATGAGACTCTAGTTTGCGCCATCTTCAAATTCCTCACAGTTTAGCCGCTATAGGTGCCCGAATGTGAATATTTAGTTAAAAATAATAATTTCAGTGTCCAGTTTGGGCAAAAATTGTAAACCACTATTATGGGATCACCTTGAAACATGGGTCAATGAGTTTGACTCGAAAACTACACAATTGAATCCTGATAGCAATATCATAATTTGACATAATGTGGAAAATACCCCCTACTTATCAATTGATGAGCTAAAGGGGCTCTATAATGAATTGTTCATAAGGCACAACACTTGCTAAAGGTTTTACAAATGGGGTTGCAAGCTAAGTGGGTTTAACCTTGGAGAAAACTCTATGGTTAAGAGCACTTGAGCTAGAGCAAAACTAGGATGGGTGACCTCCTGGGACGGCCCAGTGCTTCACCCCTGTGAGCCTCACCTAGATGCAATGAGTGCTAAGTGGACCATTCATTATCATGAGAGATGGGTTCTTGTGAACCACTACTCATGAAACATGGGTCAATGAGTTTGACTCGAAAACTACATAGTTGAATCCTGGTAACAATATCATAATTTGACATGCTATGGAAAATACCTCCTACTTATCATGTTGAAATATATTAATATAAATTTTCTTTGTAGACTAGTCTTGAATTTTTTTTATTTACTTAAAAAAATATATATTACATAGAAGATTTTTCTATAATGATAGATGGTTAAAATGACATTTAGCGAAACCTATCTTATTTTCTTTGAGGTTAGTCTAATAAATGGTTTCTTAATTAGTAGTTGAATATTCGAAGCATGTTATGAAATTTGAGTGGGAAAATATTAATTTAAGTGTATTTATTATATGTTATATTTATTATATATTATATAATATATTTAAAGAAATGATTAAATATAAATATAATACAATATATATTTAATTTATAATATTATATTTATATTATATATTTTATTTTATAATGATAACTATTAAATATAATATAAAATTATTATAATTAATATTTAATATATTTTTATATAAGAAAAATTAAATTAGCATATTAATATAATACATTCCATAATTAATATAATGTATTTTATATACTAATTTTTTAATTTACTTTTTATGATAGAAACATAATTTTAAGGAATCAAGAATCTAAATAGAATAAAATAGGCAGAGGTACCCAGGTTGCAAGAAATGGAAAGAAAAAAAAATTACAGTCCAAAACAAATTCATAGATGCTAATTCAACCTATCGCATGAAGCTAGCCGCTTAACGTCAAAAGGGAGATGTTTGATGGACATTCTTTAGAAATCCCACCATCATTTGTTTTGAAATAGGCACCTACATTCGTAGCCCAATCTATGACCATATTACTAGCTCTACCTATATGCGTTATCATGACTTCATCTAGATCTCTAATAAAACTTTTGGTTGCATCAATGACCACCTCTAGTCTCTAATTATTGATATTTTTCTCCCTTCAAAGAACCAATAACAAGCTTGTAACCACTCTCAATCCAAATATTTCTCCATCCTTTCTCCCTAGAAATCACCAAGCCCCAAAGCATGGCTCTTGCTTAAGCCAATTTTTTTTATCAATCCCAAAGTTCATAGCATAAATTAATAGAGACCTACCCATAGAATCTTTGAAGACCCCACCGCATCCTACTTTGCTCATATTACCCTTGGAAAACCCGTCAAAGTTGAATTCGACCCACCCCCTTTTTGACTTCCCCCATGTGTGCTCCTTACACCCTTTGGGCTCAAAGGCATGGGTCAATTCTAGCCACCTGAAGTGGCCAAGCATTGGCCCAATCTTTCTCCTCATCCTTGAGAAACCAATTTTCTCTCTTATGAACTTCCCCTAGCTCTCTAATGATTCCTACCACCCTTTCCCAAATCTTTCCCATAGTCCACTTCTCTTTAAACACTTCACAATTTATTTCCAACCAAAGAGACAAAACAATAACAACTAACACAACTTCCCAAATTAGCTGAAGCCTAGGACTCTCAATCTTATAAACCCAAAGATCTACAAAAATTTTAGACCTAACCCACTCAAATCCCCACTTGGACCAAAATTTTCTCCAAATATTCCAAGCCACCTCACAATGTAGAAAAAGATGATCACTACTTTCCTCCTACTTTTTCCACATGACACAACAAAATTTATCCTATAACCTCCACAAACTATCACAAGTATAGCGAATTTGCAAGTATAGAAAAACATTATCACAAATATAGATAAATTGTTAAAATCATTTTTATTTATTAAAAAACATTTGTCGGAACCCCAATGAATGTTAACCATATACCCATTGTCCCACAAATTAAGGAGGCTAACCATATGTCAACCCATAAATTGACTTTAAGTTTATGTCAAAATAGCGATAAAAATCGTGGAGTGTCGCAATTTCAATGAACGTTGGGCATAAATTTAAAAAAGAAGAAGAAAATTTCACATTAAATACATAGGTACCCAATGATACATCTAATTATGCATCTTTCATTAGAAAGTTTTGTCTTATTTTGTAGTAAAATGAGTTAGTGTCTGATACTTAATTTTTCACTCACACAATTTGTTAGAGATTTTTGTCTAGAGTCACTATCTCTCTGAGAGAGGAATTATCTTAGCATCTGAGTTTTCTCCACTTGTAGAGTTATAATTCTCAAATTTTGACTCTATTAGAATGATCCTCTACTAGATTTCTTAGGTTACCCCCAATAGAGTCACCAATCTGTTGGTCCCCAAAATTAAAAATTGTAAACCCTAAGAGTATGCCAAGCTCTATGACTAGGTTTAGCAATGTTTTGGCTAATGAAAAAAGCTAACCAGTATGGTTAGGATTCCTTTATCTTTAAGTTCTTCTAGACCTAGGTGGGTGTACCTTTGATAATTGAGCAGATTATGAATTTAGAGGTTTTGTGTGTTTTCCAAAATTTTCAATTAAATAATCATCTGGAAATATATTCCACAATGATGTATGTAATTATGAAATAGATACTAGACTAACAACTACTCCTATTCCTAACATTTGAGATTAAGGTGTATACATTAGGTTTTTATGAAGTATTGTTTAATAACTAAAGTGGATCAGTGCCTTTTAATGGACACTAGAGTCAAGATGTATATGACATATGTGTCCTCCTTCTAGCTTAACTCAAATTTGTTTCACACTTTCAAATCTTTATACCTTGTGTAAATGTGCAAGTTTGTTAGTTACTAGGCTCTTCTTACTAATCCTAATAATATCTCCCCAGGTTACTATGATTATTTGAGAGGATTTTAATTATTGCTTGAAGGAAACCAATTAAGATGACTTATCTAAAAAGATTTTTAATTCTTGTAGAAACCAATTTAAATGAATCACATAAAATAATTTTTAATTCTTTCTTATAGAAACCAATCAAAATGAATCACACAGAGGCAACAAATGTGTCTTGATAAATCAGATATATCTGTGACATAGTGATTTAAATACAAAGGAGAGACCACTATGGAGACAACAAGATAACATCGATAAATTAATATCAACAAACAATTGAACACCAAAATTTCAGCTACCAGATTATAATTTCTTCTAAAATAAATTGCTTCAAAAGATTAAATATAGTTCATACCAGAAGTGCTTCTTCAAAAAGATTTTTTATTATATCCTTTTATCTCTATCTACCTACTTTCTCATGTGTCAAAATGTGGTCTTGGTTTCCTTCAAGTATAGATGAAGGAAGTGACAAGCTTCAAATCGTTACAAAAAGTCTTTTAAATTAACATAAACTAAATAATTAACTATCATTGTTTAATTGATATTACATAAAGCAATTGGATAAGAAAAAATTAGAATTATCAGGTAGTGAAGCTTGAAGCGCTTGTAAGAAACTAAAGTCTGTTAATCACCATAAGGTACTAGTGATCATTTAGATCTGGCAAGGTCCTTTCTTCATGATAATATGTCCAACACTTGGTGCTTCATAATTCCTGATATTAGGTCTACTCTTCTGAAGCAGCCAAATATGTTTTCTCCTATGTGAACATTGTATAATCTTGGGCCATTTATACTATTGGATCTTTGTCATATTGGCCAGGTTATTCTTTTGGACATCTATCATTCATCAATCCTCTAGCTTCTGCAATGAATTTTGAGATTCCAAAATCTAATGCAATAATTCCATCCAACATTAGATTGAAGCTATGAACATTTATATCATCATAATTTTTTAGACAAGCAATGCAATTGGTGATTACTTGATTGAACTCTTTTTCTAGTTGGCATAATCCTTTACTTGATCATCTTCTCTGAGCATTCTTGGAATAAACCACTACTTGATTGTATGAAAGGATTCTATCCTTGCATTTATCTTTTGGCTTTCCCATAACACATATAGAGATTCATCTTGCTTACCATCTTCACCATTCTTTCTATTGGTTCCATTGTTGCAGGTGCATCCACACTTCATTGCAAAACCTTGCACAATGTGCTCAGTGTATGATGGATTGGCTGGCACTTCTTGAACAAAGGATCCAAGGTAAGAGCACGAATCTTCATTTGTTCCATTTCTTTGGATAAGGAAGTGTAACATTCATGTACAATTTATGTCTTGTCCATCACTAGCTTGATTCTATGCTCTAAGAACTTCACTAATGAACCATAAATATGGTTCCTTACTTCCTTATTGATCTCTTCATTGCATTTCTTCAATTTTTCTATTTCCTCTTTTAAGGCTTCTACTTGCTCAGTGGAAACATCATCAACCTTTTGGTACATTATCATTTCAGTGCTCTAAGAGGGACTTGCTCCTTTCAATTGTTGTTTCAACTTCACATTTTCTTATATACAATTTGTTTACTTCATCATTCATACTTGTTTAAATCTTCTCATATTCTGCGAGTTTATTTTCCAAGCCTTTGATGACTACTCTTGTGAACATAACAAAGTGCATAGTCATGGTGGTTGCTTCTAAAGCTAAGGTGTCCTTAAGGGTTTTGACGATAGAACTCCCCTTCATTTCTTGCACAATGTCTAACAACTTAGGCTTCTTTTTATTCTTTTGCTTAGCTGAAAAGGCTAAGGTTTCAATTCTTGGATTGTAGCCTGTTCCACTCATGCCCTCTTTTGAATCAAGCTCAATCATTAGTGTGAGTTCTTCCTAATTTATAACTTGATCAAGTAAAAACATTCTCTTCAAATCCATCCCTGGTATGAGCAAGACATTGCTTTTTAGCGACATTTGTCTAGCCTCCTATGGGCTGATATTTATCTCATTTATCATGAGTTCATTAAAGTTTTGTGCAACAATTTCATCATGTTGGGACTCATCGGAACCCATCCTATTTATTTGAATTCTTTCTTTGAACTCTTTCATTTTTATTTTAATCTAGAAATCCTTGAATTCAAGGGTATGAATGAACTCATTGTTCTCTATGAATCTGAGGTTCACTACGATTATTTCATTATCTTATATATCCTATTCACCTTGTGCATATACATCAATTCTTTCTTTAGGCATATGAGCTTCTATTTCATTAAGAGGTTGATCAACTTCAATGTCATCTTTTAGTTGTGTTAACGGAGAAGATACCTCTTTAGTATCCCCAAGCTCCTTAATCATTTCATATCACACCAATTAGGGGCCTTGTTCTTGCACATTTTCCTTTTTGCTTTTGGATACTCAGGAGGTGAATCTGATGGATCATGTTGTACTAAAGCCTCATTTTGGGGTTCTAATATCACAACAGTACTTGGCTTTTTCATAGGTAGCTTGGTAGGTTTCTCCAACTCCATTTTTTCTTTTCCCTACAATTTTTCAAACTTGTTAATCATTAGATTGATCCTCTTGAGAGGATCTTCTTCTTCTGTATAAAACCCTAGAAAGTCATTATCCATCTTCCTCCTTCTTTCCTCCAATTTTATCAGTATCTCATACTTTCTTCTTCTTTGGTAGACATCCTAGGGAGTGAGACAATTCCTTATCGCATCCTCCTCATAGTCCACCTCATTGGTGATCCCAGTTTTTCTGAGGATTATTTTTCTAAAAAAAATTATGTGATCCTTAGGGTCGAAGACCCTCTCTTTTCTAGATTTTAAAGAATATTTTGTCTTCAAAATTTTTTGCAGTTCCTCAAGAGTGTTTGATGCAATAGACAAATCCCCACATACTGTCAAGTTAGGAAAACAAGTGTCTTCTTTTGTCTGTGTATGGCTTCCTTTTTGATCCACATCATTTGTCACATGAACTCTAGGAAGACTAATTGAAGAGGAACACATTTAGGCAAGATATGTGGGGCTTGGGAACATCCATATACTCTAATCACCTTGATATTGGGCAAGAAAAATCAATCACCAAAATTATGAGTATGCCCTTGTTCTGGTCTGAGTTCCAAGGGTCTTAACAATTGTAAGATTGGTGCATGTAATCTTGGATATCCATGACAAAGGACTACACTAATTCTAACTACAAAGCACTCATAGAAAACCACATAATCACTTTTCTTACACCTACTATCCCATATGTAACACTAGTTCTAGATAGGTAGTTGATTACCTTGTTTATCTACCATACCCAAACACATTCTTTGAGTCCATCTATTTCTGTTTTGATATAAAATCAAATGGCACAACAAGGAGTAACACCTAAAAGTGATGGGAGCTCTATCTTCCTTTACTTGTAAAAACCCATGATGTAATGATTTTTCAACAAATGAAGCAAAATCATATTCAATATTAGTTTCATGGTTTTGAATTCTCATTGTTAACATCATAAGGCTAATTGGTATATTTTCTTGAGCATCTATCCCCAAGATTTGACATAAAGGAAATTAATTTCTTTTAAAATACACCTGAAATCCTCAACAACAAATGGCTCAACACGAGAAGATGAGATAGGTATTCTTTTGTTGTTCTCTCCTTTCTTCATGTGCTTGGGGAGCTCATCACTCCTATAAGTCTTCCTCAGAATATTATAATCATCTTCACTTTTTTGCTTGTCAACATTGGTAAGGGCCTATTTGTTTAGGTTGAAGCACTCCATAATGGTAGACTTGGTAAGTACTTAGTGGTGAACCATCTATCATTCTTACTGTCTTGGTGGTTGAATAATAGTTTCGTGCCAATACTCTAATGAATTCAACATCTATGAAGACATTTGGGACAACCAATTTGGCCAAATCTAGAGTCCAAGGGTTTGATATTGGAATCTTATCATCTCTCTTCTCATAGAAGTACTAAAACAAATCCCACCCAGAAACAGGAATGATTGCATCCCAACTCCCATGAGCCATTTCTCTAAATGCTTTCTTAAATCCTTTATTTGTTGACTCAAACATAATATCTAATATTGACTATTGTAGAGATCTTTTCTTAAGCTCTTCCTTTTTACTTATGGTTTCACTCTTTTTGGGAGGCATGATTAAATTTTTTTTGCTCCTACTTAAATTCTTTACACTTTCAAACTGCAAATTTCAACTCAATAGTTACAGAATAGCTTATGCAGAATGTTTATGCACTTACCTAATGATGCAATAGTTGCAGAGCCTTCCTCCTTCAAACTCCCTAGCTCTTGGCATGATGAAAATTCTCTCCAAATGATTGTGAAAACTAGCATGGAGTTTTAAGTTTATCTGCCTCTGAGTTTAGTCATTTTGACATTTATGTTGACCTTGTATAAAATATTTCATAATCTGCTCATACTTTAATTTTGAATATATGTCGCTGATCTTAGAAAATCGAATGGTTTATGATAATCAACATAATTATTACCATAATCGATATAAATGCCTTCACTAACTTATACCGCAATACCGTCACCACTCCTTTTGATTCGTGCAATATGGCGGTGTTGCATTATATACTTATTATAGCTACCCCACTAAACTGCAGGCTTCATGTATGTCACTTTATTTTTGTTGTGGCATTGCAGTTTAGTTAATCTTTTATTTCCATACTGCATGTCACATATATGATTAAGATTTCTTTATTGTGAGACAGCGGGGAACTTACTGCTACATCGCAAGTTTCTTCAAGCCTTGAATATTACCATCACGAGATTACAGTTTGAAATAATCCTTCACCGCCATATCACACATATTTTTCATAATATAACTTTTACATTGCAAGATGTAGGGTTAAGTCGTTTGGTACCGCCATACCGCACGCATCCTTTTGCTTTGTATGTTGTTTGTCGCGGGTAGCAGTTTATGTAATATGGCACTGCTATACCGCACATCTATTTAATGTCATTATCTATTGACTACGATACTATGGGTTGACCTCTGACGGTTATATTTGGAGTCTGCAACCATACCGAATGACTTATTTTATGCCTTTTTGGTTTATCGCGGATATGCGGTGCAAGCTAATTCTTACCGCCAAACTGTGTTCCTCTTGGATGAATGTTGTGATATGGCGATGCCTGAGTGTATCATATATTTTACCCCGCCATACTGCCTAAAAATATTGTGGTTAAGTATATATGATGAATTTTCTCAAGTCTTTGAAATCATACAAGGCTTTTCAGTGTGAGTCAAATCTAAAAATTCATTCACAAGATGAGCCTATTTATGGAATTTGGACTTGTTGCAAGGTCAACATTTCACATATTGGATTCACAAAGTCTGTCAGGGTGGTGTAGTCATGCAATTTTTGGAGGTTCTAATAGACAGGAGGAGACTAGACCTCGTGACCTCTTGCTTGCAACAAGATGATTTAGCCAATCAAACTAGCCCCCTACCCAATGCAAACATTACTTCTTTCAACAATGAAATTTATATTTTTTCAAAAGAAAGTTATCTCATATTAGTTGATATATAGAATTGTATCATATTGGTTGTTTATTTGATAGTATGAGTTGAAATATATTTATTCAATATTGATTAAATGAATTTCATTCTTTTGTATTTTGTTTAAGTTTTCAAAATATTTATTTAGTTTTTTATATATCTTTATTTTACATGTATTTATGCGGTTCAAAAAATGGAATAATTGTATCAATGTGAACAATTTGAATTTAAAAGTTAGACGTAAGATATTGACATTGAATATCTATGTATCTATATTATTTTTTTTCCTTATATTTTATTGTGTGCACAATCTCCTTTTAATTTTGTTATAGGACAAACATATAAGATGAAACATTCTAGTACTTGTAGGTGCTAAACTTTATTGAAAGATATCTTTTGGTTTCCTTGTTAAAAGTGATATGTTACAAGTATATAAAAATATCTATATCAAAAATTGTACAATATTTAATATAAAGTAAAAAATATATTATTTCTTAATAAATATATTTAATTTTTTAAATTTGATCCTAACAATTTAAATATATATTTAAAAATTTCATATAATAACTATTTAAAAATAGATATTAAGAAAATATAACATAGATTTTCTTTGAAACTAAAATCTAACATAGATCTTATCTAACGACTATTCCTCTTCCTTTATTTGGCCTATCATAACTTTATATTAATTATTATATTCAATGAATCTATGTACATAATCCACTTTTTATTTACAAATAAGAGCAAAGGAAAAGCTAGATAAATAACACAAAAATTTAGGGAACAATGTGGTCAATATGATCAGAAAGTACACTGTTGAATCCTTACGAGCATATCACCAACTGACAATGGAATTAAGCTAAGAAACAAGGAATCAGTGTTTGAAAAAAAATGTCTGAATAGTTTGTATTTTGCATGATTTATTCTTTGAAGCTTTTGAATGGTAGGAAACTTCATACCAACATCATTTGGTTTTTCTATGGGGAATGAAGAAGCATCTGGTGGAGATTTTCTCCCCTACACTGAATATTCTAATAAAATTCATGGGAAACATAAAGAGATAGAAATGTTTAATGGGAGTCCCTATTTCTTCAAAGTCATGGTCCGAGACTTTTCCCAAAGATTGGTAACTATAATGCTCATATACCCTTTTATTTATTTGCATGTGTTGTTGAAAGTTCATTTTATATGGGTTTTGTTTACTATAGTGTATTCCTCCTACCCTTGCTCAAAGAGTCAGAGGTGAGATTGGAATGGGACAGAATGGGGTTTTGCAAGGCCCTAAGGGCCTACAATGGAATGCCAAACTATGTAGTACAAGTACTAAAATTGAATTTTTTGGTAGGGGTTGGGAAAATTTTGTACACCAACACATGAAACCTCTTAACGGCCCCTGCCTTGATGTTGGCTTGTCAAAGCTACCTTCATTCTTGTTGGGGTTGTTGTTGTTATTATTTCCCTTGTAGTCTCCTCTAGATTCATTTCAGTTATTGCGAAATCCCTTATCTCCTTTCTTTTGAAAGTCTTGCCAATCACTTGGTTTTGTAGAAGCTTTATTAGCTTGCAACCAATTAAACTTTTTATGACTCCTTTCATGAAAGGAAGAGATAGACTTAAAATTTTGTTCTTGTTTAATAGATTTCTCATACACTAATTCCATAGTAGCAGGATTGTGCACATCTACTTTTTTGGGGTGTTATGGCCCATTATGAACTTCCTAATTCAAAACCACTCATCCTTCTGCAACATAGGCATGTACCTAAGAAGACGAGTGAATTTCTCCCAATACTCATTCACTAAGGAGTCTCCTTGCTTTAGATTGACAAAGTCCATTTTCTTCTGATCAAAGTAAAGTTGAGGTAGCCACCATTTTCAAAAAAAAATTCACAAATCCATCCCAAGTAAGACTTAAGGAACTCAATCCAAGCTCCATTTTCTTGTTCATCCACCAAGTGGATGCTTTACTAGCTAGTTGAAAGGATCCCCATATGGAATTGGTTATTTTGAAGTAATTCCTTGCTTAATTACTTTTATAAGACTATAAAAATGATTATATAACTTAATTAAGGGTTATCCTAGCCACAAATGGACTACACAAATCCCAAAATAGTCAATAAGTGAATGGTGTAGTATAATGTTGGTGATGTGTAAAACTAGTCTCTAAGGTACATTAAAAATTCTCTTAATCTAGATTGAATGTCTCTAGTTCTCAATAGCCTCATAAATATCTATGGGTCATATCCAAGCTCCTTGAGGTCAAACTTGAGAGTTATGGGAAGGTTTACTCTAAACTAATTGTTTGTAACAAGCATTATATGTTGAGTAGAATATAGACTCTTCAAAATTACTTCACTTTGAATTTTGGCATCCAAATGTTAGTAAGCATTGTGGCACCTAAAAAATCCTTAAGGGAAGTTACCAAATTTCTAGGGTTAAGTTCTCTTATATCAACCCCATTTTGACATAAGCTTTTATAAATTTGACCAAATGATTGTAAATAATATGTAGAATTATTATTCTAATGAAACCTAAGATTTCTTTTAAGCTATAAATCAAAATGTTCCTTGATAGAATTCTCTTTATTCTTTAAATTTTCTCCTTATAATCACTTACTATTTCATTAATAAATTAATTGAAAAATGAATGTCTTTAAATACCAAGACATAGTAATTAGTCATACAAACTTCTACTAATTTGAGTCACAATTGCTAGTGAAAGGGTACAAGGTTACGATTTGAATTTTAAAAATTTGAATTTGGAGTCAATTTTGTGATACTCAAGATTAACCCTAGACAAGAAAGTGTTGGCTATGATATATGAATCAAATATGTGGATATAGTTGCAAATATATAAAAATAAAAATAAAAATTTATCGACACAATGTAGAAATGAGGTATTATCAAACAACTAAATCCAGTAGTTAAACATAGAGAAATTTATACAATACAATTTATTATCAATTTATTCAAATCTAGAAATGAATTTCCAGTTGCTTTGTTGAGTACTATTAAATATGTATTGTGGAAAAATATCCATCAATACGTAATTGTCCTCCTCCTTCTTTTGGTCTTTATCCTCAATCTTGTTACCCCCCACCAAGAAAATATTCTCTTCACTTATATCTTCTCTACAATCAGTTAGATAAGAATATTTGTTTATTATAACCAATTCTTTTAATCAAAACATATTGGCACATGTTAAAATTTCAAGAGTTCTAAGTATTTTTAGAACCTTTATTAAGCTTTGAGAGATTCTCAAAAGCTTGTCAGCTTTCGACAATGGTTTCAAAACTAGTACAAAAAGTTAAACATTTTGAACTTCCTTCAAGAACAACTTCAGATAGTTCCAAAATCTCCTTTATCATCTTACATACTTAGCGCGAAAGTTAAAATAATTTCCGATTCCCCAAGGCCAACTGCGAAATGCATACATTCATTCTTACTACTACTGGAGCTGCTACTCCTTGACAGACATCATACTCCTTACAGCTTTCAGACAATACAAAGACTGAGCTTCAGCTCATCAATACAAAACTCAGTTACATCCAACAATTACAGATTCCTACAGCTCTGTGGAGCTTGACTCTTGAGAGTCAATACCAAAACTCTTCATACAAATCACCATACTCCTTGCAGCTCTTCGGAGCTAGACTCATTTGACAGAGTGAACACAAAAATGTAGACTAGACAATATAGACAGAGTTAAGCATAAATGAAGGACAAAGGACTGAACATAAAATAATATATTTTGATACACCCAGAAAACGTGTGACAGCTGTGATGAGTTAATAAGAAATCATTTCCAATCTTTTCCAAAATCTTCGTTCTTTAATACAAAAATTTACTGCTATACGGAGTCTGATATGGAGCATACCGAGGAGATAGGTTCAGCTGGAAAAGTTAATGAAGTAGTTGGGATTATATTTCCAAAAGAGGGGTGATCGTAGCCTTTGTACTATCTACTTTATATATTTCATATTCCTGGTTTTCATATGGATCTGCAGCAGTGGATGGTGCATCCCAATCTTTCAATTTGTAGGGGGTCTTCAATTCAAAGTATTTCATTAATAACAGCTCCCAATTCGGCTAGTATTCCTCCCGCTGGTGCTGCTGATCTTGCTGGGAAGAGCACAATGGGGCCTCGTCCCTGGACTTTGAGAACTTATGGTATTATTCACAGCCGAAAGCAACCCCAATGAGCTCCATACCCAATGATGAATTTGGCCTGCCTTTGGGTTCGACACCCCAGAAATCTGATTAGTGTAAAATGTAAAATTAAGTAAAGAAATACTAGCCGACTTTGGAGCTGTTATTAATGAAATACTTTGAATTGAAGACCCCTCCTCCCCCCCCCCGCGCTGCAAAGTAAAAGCTTATGATGCACCATCCACTGCTGCAGATCCATATGAAGACGAGGAACATCAAATATACATAGATTTTACAAAGGCTGCCATCAGCACTGGTTGTACTGTTTCATCACTCTATCATTGCTGCTCAAAGCTTTCTAAAGACGAGTTTTTTTGTCCCATTCCAGAATTTTCTAACTTCGAAGAACCAAGAGGTGTGAAAATCTGTAAAGTCTTCCATTTAATGCACCTTTTCAGCAAGTAGACAGTCCTATTTAAGTCGAAAAAGTAGAGAGGTTGGCGTGTCTAGAAACATGTAAACTCTTTCACTTTACAAGTGCTGGTATAAGTCTTCCATTTAATGCACCTTTTCAGCAAGTAGACAGGCCTATATGTTCTTTTAGTGGAAAAAGTAAAGAGGTTGGCATGCCTAGAAGCATGTAAACTCTTTCACTTTATAGGTGGTCTTAATGACTATCTCTTTACCAGCAGAAAATGAACATGATGAAGGTATTGGAAACTTCTCACATTTTGACTCATGCAAGACTAATGGAGCTAAGATGGGTATGGAGCTTTATGAGATGTTAGTTCCTAGTGTTTTGAAAAGGAGGAATGAATTAATGCACAAACCGTGTTTATCTTAAATTTTTTTTTGTTTTAATTAATCCTATTTTTTCAGATAAAGAGTACACACAATTTTCTTCTTTTCTTGAATCTATTCTACCCAAAGAAGTAGAGACTATAAATATTGAACTTCATCTGGCTTATGGGAGGATTGTTAAATACAAAGTTAATCTATGTTCCATGGTGTTTCGGGGACGGGGACAAGGGGACGACAAGGACATGTTTCCAGGATGTTTCCTAAGGAACATTTTTTAGGGGACGGCGACATACAATATATATATATATATATATATATATATATATATATATATATATATATATATATATATATATATATATATATATATGATTTTTTCAAAATTTATTAATATATTAGAGAGAGAGGGGGGAAAAGAGAGATAGATATGTTAATAAATTAATAATTGATAACAATATCAATATGTAAATAAATCGCGAGAGTAGTACTATAGCAACATAAGAAATGTCATTAAAGCATTATCAAATTTATCACAATAGTATCAAACATCAATAAAACCATGGTCTATCAATATCCAAATGTCTCAAACATGTATCCAAAAGTCTCAAAGTTCAAACATGAAAATCAAAATTTAATAAAATCTCTCATTACAATGTTGTTCATCTTTCTTGCTACTGGAAACTTTAAATTTTTGCAGTTGCCAAAGGTTTGATTCAAGACTGAACAAATTCGCCTGCATGAGAATGAGTTGAGCGCATGTCATAAGAATAAACATAAAATAAAAATGTTAATATTATGTTTGCTTTGGACTTTAGGGAACAATTTTAACATTGGGAGAGATGGTGGGCCCCACGCAATTAAGAAAAGGAGGAATACAAATCAAACTAATCAATTTTTTATTGTTTTTTAACCCCAAGAACCTTCGAGCCTGTGGGGAACAGCTAGTCGTCCCTAGTACGATGGGGAACATTGGACAGGGAACCATCCCCAAATGGTTAGGGACGTTTCCTTGCATTTCCTACTAATTGCACTAATTCAGGGACGGCAGGGGATGGGGATAGTGGGTTTTGGGGTAGGGGATGCGTCCTCGTGTAACCCCGAAGTTAATACCTTGTGGGAGTTATGGAATTTGATCCATTTCATCTTGTAGATGCACTAAAATATTAAGAAGTATATCTCAAAATCATAATGGGCAGGGTAGATCTTCTCAAAGATTGTGGAATTAGGTAGGAAACCCATCAACCTCTTATTGTTGCTAAAATTTTACTAGTAATTTTCAAAGAGGGGTACGTTCTACCATACGTAGTGAGAAGTGGTTATATTTTTAAAAAAATCAGTTGGAGGAAACTCTTTCAACTTAGCACATGTAGAGTGCTAGTAAAGTAGTCCCATGGAGGGGGTTTAGAAAAAAAAATTAAGAGGATAATTTGGAATTTAAAAATAATTCAGTGATAAAAAAAAATTTAGGCACATGATATCATTTGAAGACAATCATTAAATTTTAAAAACTATTACCAAATATTTCAATTTTTATGATGTTGAAATATGTTAATATAAATTTGCTTTATAGACTAGTCTTTAATTTTTTTATTTACTTAAAAAAATAATTAGTACATAGAAGATTTTTCTATAATGATAGATGGTTAAAATGACATTTAGGGAGACCTACCTTATTTACTTTGAGGTTAGTCTAAAAAAAAAGTTTCCTAATTAGTAGTTGAATATTAGGAGAATCTTATGAAATTTGAGTGGGAAAATATTAATTCAAGTGTATTTATTACATGTTATATTTTATATGATGTAAATTTATTTTTAAAATGATATTATGATTATATTTATTATATATTATATATATAAGTTATATTATTATTATATTTTTCATTTTATAATGATAACTATTAAATATAATATAAAATTATTATATTAATATTTAATATATTTCTATATTGAATACAAATTAAATTAACATATTAATATAATACATTCCATAATTAATATATAATGTATATTTTATATACTAATTTTAAATTTTTTTTTTATGATAGAAACCTAATTTTAAGGGATCAAGAATCTGAAAAGAATAAAAGAGACGTGCAAATGTTCCCAAACTACAAGAAGTGGCAAGAAAACGAAAGGGACCAATCTTGCACATCAACTGAAGTTGATCCCAAGTCAAGTTGTGTCTCTTCCAAGAAATCTAGAGAAACGCATTCCTCTCAAGAACTCTGTGTTTGCTCCAAATCCCTAGATTTCCTTTGAAATTCCCTTTAAAATAGTAAAAATGAAAATCTTGTTTGATAATGACCTTTCTACTTCCATGACCAATCCAAACCCTCTTGTCATCCTTGATTTTTCCCATCATAAACCACTTGGAAAATTTCCCTTGTATCTCCTCCCAAGCATCCCACAACTCAACCATCAAAGCTTCTAGCCTCTTCCACAATCTAAAAGGAGGCATCCCTTCAATGTAGTCCTGAACCTAGACACCCAAAACCACTTCAAAGTGTGTCATTAGAGGAGTGTAAGGTTGGTGTTCACTAAGAGTCATTTCCTCAAGCCATTTGTCCCTCTAAAATTGGATTTGATCTCTACTACCATGTATCCAAGTCATATTCAGGATTAAGACATAGGAGCAAGTCTTGAGAAAATTCCAGATGTTGGAACCTTTGGACAACTCAGAAGAAAACAAATTGTTGATGTATCCCCTTGCAAATACTTTTCTTGAAAATCTTACTCTATAGCTTATATCTCTCATTGTAAAGCCTCCATACTATTTTGTTGGACTAATTTCTAGCATCTCCCTTTAGAATCGGGACATGGACTAACTACCTCTTGTGGATCTGTTTATCTCTATCATTTGTATCGGGTGGTAATAGGTCAATCTTTTGGCATAACAGAAAACATGTTCCAAAAATTGGTACTAGAGCCATGATCATAGGTTTGAATCCCCACAGGTGATGCTGAGGGGGGATTATTGGACTATTCGCCAGCATCTCCCTTCAGATTTAGACATGGACTAACTACCTCTCCTAGATCCGTTTATCTTTGGAATTTGTATCGAAATCATTAATAAGGTCGACATTTTGGTATAATGACAAATGTGTTACAACATATTTTAGTTCTCAAAGAAACATTCATGTCATTACAAATTTTCATGATAAGTCCACCTTGCTTTACTAGCCTACACACCTCATTCCACTTGACCAAATTATACTTAAAATTCTTCTCACCCCCTCTCCATAAGAAACATCCTTTCACTTCTTCAACTTATTTATCCACCTTGCTAGGTATTTGGAAAATAGACATAGTATAAACTAGGATCGCCATCATCGATTCCTTAATAAGAATGATCATGCCAACCAAAGAGAGCCACTTCCCCTTCCATAAGGCCAACATAGTCTAAACTTTATTATCCATTCACATTAAGAAGATATTTTATTAATCAAAAGAATACCCAAATACCTACTAGGAAGGACATCCATTTCATACCCAAGAATCCTTTGTAACTTTAGTCTTGCCAGACAAATTTCTCTTAAAAAGAAAATTTTGGATTTAAAAGTATTAACCTTCTATCTCGCCACTTCCCCATCCTTTGTTAAAACCTTTCTAAAGGTGTAGGCTTCACTAACCTTTGCAACACCAAAAATAAGTGTATCATCTACAAGTTGTAGATGAGAAATGTTGCTAAAGCCACCCAAAATCCTTAAGCCCTCTAGATTTTTGACCCTTGACTTCTTCAAATTTCTACCTAGAACCTCAACAATAATAAGAAAGAGAAAAAGGGACAGTGGGTCCCCTTGTTGCAGCTCCCTCTAAGCACTAAAGAAACCAGTGGGAACACCATTAATAAGAATGACATAGGTCAAAGTAGAAATACAACTAAAGACCCATTGACACCAAGCTTCACTAAATCTGAACTTCTTATTGACTTTAATTAGATTCTCAGAGGAACTCTATCATACACCTTGTTCATATCCAGTTTGATGGCTATTCCCTCTCTATTTGTTGATTGGACTAAATGTATGGCCTCATAACCAATCATAATGTCATACAAATTTTGTCTATCCTTGAGTAACCCACTTTGTTCCTCTAGAATTATCCCATTTAGGCATACTCTCATTCTTGAAGCCATCACCTTAGCAACCACCTTATAAATAACATTACACAATGTAATGGTTCTGTATTGATCAAAATATGTAGGGTCCTTAACCTTGGGGATCAAGGCTAAGAAGGTGGAATTCCAATACTTTAGGACAACCCTATACCTCTAGAAAAACTCCGCTTTGAAACTATCTGACCATGGAGCCTTCCTAACACCAAGAGAAAAAAAACTTTCCTAATATCATCCATAGTGAAGGGTGCCAAAATAAATTAATTTTCATCTGAGATAAGATTAGGGATGTAGTCTAATATTTTTTCCTGAGTGTGGGAATCTGACAACACTGATGACCCAAGGAGGTCACTGAAGAATTTTCTTCCTTTGTTTTTGATAGCCTCTATATCCTCATTCTCCACAATTCTTAGGATTCTTGATCTTCAAGCTTTTTTTCTGCTACCTCCTAATTTTGGTAAAAAGATGGAAGAAGTTAGTGTTTTTATCTCCATCCTTGATCTGCTTGACTCTAGATTTTTTGTGCTAGAATATTTCTTTCATCCTTAGCAATCTATCATGATCTTAGAGAAGCTTATGCTCCTTCTCTTTGAGATCAGAGGTGTATCCATACATCGAAATTGCTTCTCCTACCTCTTTCAATTTTGACTCCACTTTCTCTTATTAACAAAAAGGTTTCCCATTGCTTCCTTGTTCTATTCCCTCACCTTTTTCTTAACAAATTTCATCTTTTGAAACAATATGAATCTCTTGCATCCCCTAATCTTTGTGTCCCACCACTTTCTCATAAGATGATCAAAATTAGGATTTTCAATCTAGAATGCCTCCATTTGGAATGAAATAGATTTTGATTTATTGGGATAACTTAGATTGAGGGAGATGGGCTAGTGATTAAACCCTCCAAACTTTAAGAATTTTGAATCAAAACCACCCTGCTCTAAGAGCTATTTAAAATTAATGAAGAATCGATCTAGCCTGTACTGAATGTTATTCAAATCTATTCTTTTGTTGTTCTATGTGAACCAACATGTCAGGGTTTGACATCCATAAGGGCAAGATCATCACACCATTTATTGAAGGGAATGGACCCACATCATCCTTGCATTCTACCTCCCTTTTTTCCTCAGGGGAAGATGGCATTAAAGTCTCACCCTATCACGTAGTTTTCTTGATTAAAATAGTTCTTGAAAGAACAAAGGAGATTCCACACCTTTAACCACTCAGATTCAATATTTGGAGAATACACATTTGTGAGGAGAAAATGGCTACCATCCCTATCATCGACACACCTTACCATTAGGAATTTTTTGATTTTCCTCCACCATAGAACCACTAATGTGATTTTTGTTCCATAAAATTGTCAACCCCATGCAGATCTCTCCACCTCTTGGGAAACCCCATCCCCAAATTTTCAAATCCTATTCAAAATCTCTTTAAACCTTATATTGCTATTCTTAGTTTCTTAAATTAGCAGTAGATTAGGTGTCTCTACCTTAATCAGTCATTTCAATAAACAACATTTCTTGGGGCCATTATGGCCTCTAATATTCCATCTTACGAGCTTCATCATAAACCTGTGATAGGGAGGTGCTCACCTTTGGGGTTGATAACATTTCTAATAGATACCTGGGATCCATTTTCTAAATCTTCTAAAGCCTTAGATTTTGACTTGTAGAACCTCCTACATCTACAAAAAGTTCAGATTTGCATCCAAAATTCTCGGTCCATCTAGTTTCTATTCTCTTTCCCTTCCATCTAATCCCCCTATTCTTTTCCCTCCTGAATGTTTTCATTCTCAATCATAGCGAGGATCTAACGTATGATTCCCACCTCCTTGTTAACCTTTGCTTCCTATATCACATTGGCTATACTTTTCAAAATCTCCCCATCCTCACCTAGAAGGAGCGTCTTCGAGTCCTCAACACTAGGAAATTTTAGAGCATCACTATTCTTATCTTGGGCCTCCTCCTCCTCTATCGGAGTCGAATTAGGAGCCATCTTTTTCTTGTTTTTTCTTGAACCGTCCAAACTATCTTTAAGCATTAAAGCTTCCAACTCTGGCTATTTTATTCCTTCCATCTGGGGTTCCCTCTTTCTAATACTTTCTCTCATCGAATCCTCTATATGTCTCCTTACTCTATTCTAAGAATTTGGAGAGTGGCTCCCCATCTGCCAAGTTTCTTTGGAGACTCCCAAAATAGTGCAAGACCTAGCAAGGTTCCCTATCTTACCACACATAAAGCAATTAACTGGAAGCCCTTCATACTCTAATACTTGATATCATACTCGAAGAACTGAAGAAATTGTAAGTGAGACCTAAATTGTTTGACTTAGATCAATCCAAATACATATTCTGACACTATCAAAAATTCTTGATGTGCCTATTCTCTAATCACTTCTGATGTATTCCCCCAGAGAGTTTCCAATCAACTTATAAATCTCCTTTGATTTGAGCTCTTGTGGGATCTTGTACATCCTTACCCAAATTGGATCTTTCTTGATTTCCTATCCATGTGAATTAAACCTTGGGGTCGAAGGTTGGAGGAAAAGGCCAACATTTCCCATGAACCAAGGGCCACCCATCAAGATCAAATCCCTATCCTCCTTTAAGGAGAAATCACTTGAAAGAACCCTAAGGAAAGAAAGATGATAGCCGGGCTCGAAACCTTCCAATGTTGAACACACCATCTCTTGATTTGATCCAATGAAGTCTAGACTCCAATTTATTTTTCAATAATAGTCATTTGCTTCAATCGCTCCACCTTTGATTATAGAAGATGATCCAGAATGACCACTGTGTAAGCACCTTCATCAACTGCAATGTTGACATTTTCGATTATGATCTTGGTAGTTTTATCATTTGCATTTCCTTGAGAATCACTATGATTTTCTTCCACAAAAAATTCCTCGAGTCTTGAGTCGTATCCGAAAGACCATTGTCTACATCGGTGTTCTCCAACCTTTGAACATTCACATCTAATAAAACTCTTCCTTCGCTAGATTCACACATAACTAATATAATAAAATTTAAATTATAAATAATATAATTATATTTATTATTATATATATTATTACATATGTATATAAATTATATTATTACTATATATTATATTTTATAATAAAAATTATTAAATATAAATAATAAAATTATTATAATTAATCATTAGTTATTTTATATAGTACAAATTAAATTAACATAAAAAAATCTAATAGTTAAACCAACCTTAAAGAGAGCAAGAGAAGGATGAAGAAAAATATAGAGAGATAGAGGGGGACACAACTATATGTAGAGAGGTATATATATGTAAAGATAAATAAACTCAAAAGCTAGAGAATGGGAGAAAGAGAGAGATTTAGGGATATATATATATATATACACTCAACGATATCATACACTCAAAACAAATTTACTAACATCATTTCTTCTTCACACCCATCTTTTTTTCATTTAATTAATTGAATTAGCCTAGCTAATTAATTAATTGCATCATTTTTTGTCCATTAACCTAGTTCATCAAATTGGGTTAATTCACTTTCCCTTCATGCTAATATTTCATCCTATTAAATTAAATACATCAAAACATTAAATTTAATTTCTTGGTCATATTATTTAATTAAATAAACTTAAGTTATTTAATTAAATATTATTTTTTCGTCTCTTGGATAATCCCACAATACTGTTTTACAAATTTTGGCTAAATTGGACACTGAAATAATATTTTTAACTAAATTTTCACTTTTAGGCACCTATAGCGGCTAAATCATGAGAAATTTGAAGATGATTCAAACTAGTGATTTGTGACATTTTGTCTGTAGATTCTAAATATATTTTTTTCAAAATTTTTAGAATTATATTGTACTTCTTTTTCCATCTCTTTCAAAAACTAGTTTTTTTCAAGAAACACCATTTTTAAGGAGTGACGCTCACCGTACACAACATAAATTTTTTTCCATGAAGGATAAAATTCTTTTTTTTCAAATTTAGATTTGTAACTACATATCTAGTGCTTCAAATTATTCCCCTATAGTGTTTGTTGAATAATTTTTCCTTAATCAAGTTTTAAAGTCAAACCAATTACAATTCAGACATAGGCAGACCGTATACAACGTAACTTTTTTGTATGTATCGAAATTCAATTTTTTTTTGTTGGATCAAAGACTTCAATATCTAGTGCACTCATATTTTTCAATTTTTTTTGTTGATAATTTGCTATTTTCCCACATATGTAGAACAAAGAGCTTGATTTTCAGTGAAAAACCTATGTTTAATAAAACTAAAAAAATAAATACATAATAAAACCAAAACATATTAAAATTATATTCATTAGATAACTCATTCCGAGGACTACCATCATCTAGTTAAGTCTGTGAATTTTCCTCCATTTTCATCCTCAACCTGAACTTTGAAGGGAAAAATTTTGGAGTTTTTTGGTGCTAGAGGGTGAGAAGGTGGGAAAAGGGGGGTTTGAGTGAACCAAGGGGGTTCGAGCAAACCCCCTTTCCACAACTATTTTTTTTACACATTTTTATGAGAAATGTGGGACCTAACATTTAATGGGTTTGCTTGAAGGGGGCTTCTAGCGAAACCCCTATGGGTTGACTCAAACCAAAAGTTCATTCGAACCTCCAAAAACCAATTTTTTTTGCATGGGCTCATATTTTGCAACTTTTCCTTCCTCATTCAAATTGTAAACCAATTTTGTGGGTTTACGCCCCCCATTCATTAAATCATTTAATTTAATGAATATCCATTTAATTCTTGTAATCCCTTAATTGTGTGATTAAACCTTGTTTAATTAACAATTAAACTAACTTTCCTCTAAGGAAAGGGAATATTCCTTATCCCCTTTTTGCACAATTAAGAATTTCTTTTAATTTGCAAAATGTTTTTTTTCCTCACCTATGAGAATATTCCAAAAGAATATTCTTATTCCCCCATCATTTGAAAAAGAGATATTTTCACTTAGCTTCTTATTCAAGTTTTAAAAATTAACCTTTTGAACGAGTCACCTTTGATCTGTGTGAGTAGATCAAAAGTGTATTTGTTTGAGGAAAGTGTGAACCCTTGATTAAAATCCCATCATGCATTCTCATCTGTTGATGAGAATCCATAATCCATGCCTCTTCTTCCTTTCATCTTTGACTGTTGATTAATCTTTTCAATCTTAACCATCCATTTCTCATTTTTCTTTCCTATAAATAGGTCACTATTTGGAGATAAATGGGTCCATCTTTTTCAAAGAAAACTCATGTTGTTGAATTCATATGCACTCACACTCATATTTCACTCACTTTGAGCTTGTTTTAGTTAATTTTAGTTGCATACTAACTTAAAGCATCCATTAATGGATTCCATGCATCCATCTTAGCTTGTCTATAAATTAGGGTTTTCATCTTTTAGTTTAGAATTAGCTTAGATTAGCTTAGAAATAGCATAATTAGATTATTTGTAGTATAAAATCATGTCAATTTAGTTTGCATCATGTTCATTTTTAGCATAAACTAGGTTTTCATCCAATTATCACAATGGTTTCATCAATTATCTTCCATATAATCGACTGAAATAAGCTCACAAATCACGGGATTGGGAAATAGTCATCGTTTCACATCAACACAACACCAATTCCAAAAAGAGATAAGTTTCAAATGGGTTATAGTAGGAATTTAACTATTTTATAGTTTGTAACTTTTAGTTTGTACAAATGCTTAGTTTAATCTTTTCAATTTGAATGATCTTGTTTGGTAGATGCAGATTTATTTGGGTAAATTATGCTTCAATTCATCATGGATTAAGTGTAATTGATCCACATTGACAATCATCATCTCATATTTTGGTGCTAGAGGGAGGGAAAATTGTTAACACTTTTTTAGTTTGAAATTTGTTTGTTTATTGTTTTGCAAGATACAATGATGCCCAAACTACAAGCAATGATGCTTTTTAAAGAGTGTTACCATATAGCAATGCCATCACAATTTGAAATCCCAATGTTGAATTAATGCACGATGCCAAAAATTCACTAGAGCGACACTAAAAAATTTCAAACCGCAACACTACTGAGAGCAGCAATGCCAAAAAAAATTTTGGCACTATCATGCTCTCTATTTTTACTGTAGAGTGACACCTGTTTTCACCAAAGCAACAACCATAGTTCAAATTGTGATGCTATTGTGTTCAATGACACCCAACCAAGGTAAGAAACTTTATAATCATTTTTTTGACATGTGTTTTAATTTTCTTGGAATATCTAACCACTGATGCACTTCTAACTATGTTCTGGTTGTTAGACTAATAGGTTTTTGTAGGTTGAAAAACATGGAGCGAAAGTGAAGAATTTTTTTCTATCTTAAAAATTCTATGATTGTAACAAGCGTTTAAAGCTTAAATGAGGAAATTATAACCCAACGTTCATGCTTTCTTCTTTATGTTTTAAGACAACTAATTTTCCATTGGGCTTAAAACTTACAATCTTAGGACCAACTAGATTTCAATTGGACTTAAAACTCATTTTCAAAGTTGCCTAAAATTGAAACCTCGTCATTGTTTTTTGGGTTTAAAATGAACACTCAAAGTTGGATAAAATTGAACCTTCACATTATCATTTTACTTTCAGCTTAAAATTGAACAAGGCAACCTCATATTTCAACTAGTGCTTACATTGAACTCATCACTGCTTTGAAGGGTTAAAATTTACAACTGTTTGCTATGTTTTGTGGTTTTCAACATTGTTAGTGGATGCATATGCAATTCTCTCGCACCATTTGGTGACCTTGAGAAACAAAAACATTCCTTAACACTTTGTGAAATCATCTACATCTTTTAATTTGGATTAAAACTGAACCCCCTTACGAGTGTGAGAAAAAAGGCATATTGTGTTTTCTCTCTTTGTTCCTATGAATGAAGATGATCGAACTATAGATGTACTTCCTTGATATTTTTTATCTTTAGAAGGTCTACCTTGGTGCAAAAAATTACTCACCCCAAGGGAACGACCCAAGCGGTAACGAGCTAACACCAAGCTCTTCCAAATTGCGATATAAATGTGTGGTTGCGATGAAAGTTGTGAGCAATGGGAAGCAGTACATGATAGCTCTCCATCAGTATCTTTATGATGCATAAATACCTTGTTCTAAGGGATGAGAGACCTATTGAGGGAGTTTATCATTACACCCCCTAAACTGGAAGCCCTTATTACAAACCCTTGTTTAGAAACCAAAAATCCTTAATATTTTTTGGTGCAAGAACAATCATTCTGAAGCCGCCCAACATTTGTACTACTCAATTGTAGAAATAGGAAAAATCCTTTTGATCTTTGAATTTTAAGTATTTTGAGATTTGGTGGTCCTGAGAAGTGTTTGTTGTGGAGGGGAGCTAGTGTCGCCAAATCTCTAACTATTTGCATTGTTTAGTGTTTGGAGAAATCCGAGTGGGGACTCAACAAATATAGCCATTTCAAACCTAGGGTTGTAATGATTGTGAGTTAGTTTAACACTTTGCTTGGTTTCAAAATGATACAAAAACATTCACTAACATCCTCAAAATTTCAAACACTTTGACTTAAATATGGACCTCTTGAGTTAGCCTTGATATTACTGCTTGTCCTAAGGATTTATCCTTAGCGATTTCCAAATATCTTGACATTAATCTCAAATCCATATTTTTCCAAAGACAACATAGACAATTATGGCTTTAATCTCATGATTTTCATGAAATGGACATTGTGAAAGTTATGTTGTTTTTGACATAAACATCTAGTTTGGAAACATATTAATCAAGAGAAGTGTTTGTAAAATCAATTCACTTAAGCAAGATAAATTGAAAAATGAACCCCACATAACTATTTGGAGAAAAATTGCTCTTGTTGAACAACCTGATCTTCTAAGTGATATAATTCAGCCAAACTTTGAACTCATTAACGGAGAAAAAATTGATCTCATTAGCAGTTTGAGAAGCCTCACTTTTGAAAGAAAAGAAACAAATACCCAATGTAGAAACACAAAAACCATTTTAGACAAAGAAGAAAAACAAGCTGATATTGAGGCTGGAAGGCCCACATTACCACCTCCCACATGGAAATAAATATCTTCCTTTCTTCCACAAACCTAAACTATTTCTACATGATTTCACATAAATCCAGGATCCCTAAAGTAAGGTCTATAGGTCCTCATTTTAGACTTATAGTAGATCTCATTCCAAAAGCTCTCAAGAAACATCTTGTAAAACTTCACAAGAATAGAGACAAGTTGGTAGAAAACTTTTACAAACACATTTCAAGAAACAATCTAGAACTATATGCATTCTTTTAGAGTCAAAATCTTGGTCTTTTTCACAATAATGAACTCCTCTAAATGATCCATCAAACAATCAAAATCCATAGGGGAAGATCTCCATCCTGTCATTGCAAACGTAGATATCAAAGTGCATAGTTTAGTAGGAAGTGGGCTTCAATACTTTATCACAATTACTACCGCTTGTTAAGAAACTTTTATGCTCGAGCTAGGAGGATCTAAATAGGTCTAAATATCCCCATGCATCCTCTCATCTAAATCAACGTTGGTTCTTTAGGATTAGAAAATTTTAGAGGTCTAACATCATTCTCACTACCTTGGTCTTGTCAAAAAAAAAGGGTCACTTTAAAGTAAACATTGGGTCAAACATCTCACTCACCCCTTCATCAAAATTCATCTTTCACTTCATCCAACTTTGCAAAATTTTGAGTACACCAACACTTTGTGACTTAAACATCAAATCAAATGAACCAACCATCTAACTTGCCTATTGTGTATGTGAAATGCATCTTTTCCATGTATTTAGACAATTTAGTTATCATCTTTGAACTAGTTCATCTCAAAAGGTCATGAGTCTACCCTAAATATTTACAAGTTCATGAACATCCCTTATCCCAACATTAAAACATGAAGAGTAAGTCAAAAGTGTTGTCCCAAAATGTTTGCAAAGATCACTCCCCACATCATCCACCTTTTCATCCCCCACTATCATCATTTCTCCCAAAAGAATTAGAGCATCTCTTTTACCTAGATTTGAGTCAACTAGAGAATTCAAATATCACAAATCTCAACATAATGAGCTCCCATAGGTGACACAAAATTTATGGTAAAGATTAGATCACAACACGAGAATCATGGAAAAATCCAAAGTTACATTCACCTCAAGTGATCCAAATCCTTTATAATTCGATCCAAGAAGTCAAGTTACACCATCACAATAGCCTTCATCCCCATCAGGACCATATGAGATAGAAGATATCACAAACAACCCATTTGAACTCACTAGGGAGGAATTTACGGAACATCAAGCCTTTGAAAATGTAGCTCCTATCTCTGCGACGTTTGTGGGGTAAAAGAACAAAGCTATGTCACACTTTCGGCCAAATAAGTAGTCCCAAGTGAAATATTTTTGGTTGGAAAGGTTTCACCCAAATAGGTTTTGACTGAAACCACATGGCCTATTATGTGGCACACAGGTTTCGACTAAATATTCGCTTGAATCCTAAAAAATCAAAATTTTCCTTTTCTCACTTTGAAATTGGCTTTGAAATAGGATTTTTTAATATGCAAGGTTTATATAGAAAGGGTTTCAGGTGAAACCCTTTCTATAGAAATTGTTTCTACTGAAACTGTCTATGTGGCATCCTAGGTGGTAGCCAACTCAACTTTTTTTAGAATTTTTTGAAACTATCAACTTTAGCTAAGTATTTCTTTACTCAAAATGATGTTTAAAAAAAAAAAAAAAACCCTTTTGTAGAGCTCGAAGTGATAAATTTGAATATGTAATTTTTTTAATATTTTGATTAGTTTTAATATATTTTATTCTTGAAATAATGCAAGTAGGTTGTTAATGTTAAAAAAGAGGCTGGTTAGAAATTAAAAAAAATAGTAAAACATATTATTTTTTTTTATAAATTATATGGGGTACAAGAGGAGATAGTCTTCTTCAAAAGGGTATACTTTTTTTTTTTTAAAATAATTAAAAAAATAGACAATAGTTGACAACCCGTGAAAACTGTCAAATTCTGACAAGTTTGACTTTAAAATGTCATTACGAGAAAAATATACATCAAAATTTGAATTTTTTTCTATGCACAAGATATTAAAGTTACCTATTTGGAGAAAAAAATTAGGGAGAAATGAAGTATTTTTTAATTTATTTTTTGATGGCTCATGAAGTCACTTTTTTCTGAAATTTTCAGCATTCCAAAATTTGTTCTTAAATTGATAAAAAAGTAATGATTTTTTTTTTTTAAATCTAAAAAATTATAGGAATAAAATTCATCAAAAATTCTACACTTCATTAGTTTACATCATTTTAAAATTTAAAACATAAATACCACTTTTATCTGTTCGAAGTTCAATTTTTTTTTCGGTTTTTGTTGATTCCTTTATAAAGTGTGACACAAGATTGTGATTTTACCCTGCAACATAAAATTTAACAAAAGTTTTCAAAACTCCATCACTAGGGATAAGTCAAACCTACATTCCCAGTATTGCAACAAGCCTTTCTAAAGACTTTGGACATGCTCTTTCATTTGAAAACAATACACTTATGGGAACACTTGAAACCAATCCTCCACCTAACACAACCACCTGGACACCTGGATTTGGTGCTCATCCCATTCCTGAAGATCCTAAATACATATACACACCTCTTGATCTTCATTACTCAACTATGACTTCAACATTTTGGGGACACCCTTCTTCATCCACACCTATGAGTACCACAAGTGTGCCCACTATCACACAAAGTGGTATAGACCAAGTATCTCAAAACACACAAGGGCATGTCAATACTATACCATAGAGTGAACCCTTGAAGAAAATAGGGACATCCTTACCCAATCCTCCAATAGGTTTATCCATACCATTGGTTTCACAAAACACATCCACACCATCCACCATCAATCCACCTCAAAACAATCCCTTGGTTACGGGTTCTGCCAATCCAAGAATTACCTTGATCACAAATCCCTTGTTTACATCTTTGGCATGAGGAAATCCTCAAAACATGGAACAAAGAAATATTTTCAATAAATCGACTCAAGGTCCTAGTGTGTCATTTCCATTCTAAAATTTAATGATGTATCATCCTCATCTTTTCCCATAGTTCGCTTTACTATGCCAAATCAATCGAGACCTCAAACATACATTCCTCCACCTCATTCTACCATCTTACAAGGAATGTTAAATCAAGGGAGACCTCTACTTCTCATCAACAATCCATTATCCACTCAAAACATCAATATCCATGATCCTTCATAGATGTCTCAACTACCACCTAATCCCACATTGCAAGCACATGCCTTAGCTTTACAACAAGCACAACAAGCCTATCAACAATCCCTCCAACAACAACAAGAAGAAGAAGTAGCCTTAGCAGTTCAGTAAGAAGCCTTAGTACAACAACATCAAGCTCACCAAGTAGCCTTAACACAACAACAACATCAAGCTCAACAAGCAGCCTTAGCACAACAATAAAATCAAGCACATCAAGCAACCTTAGCACAACAACAACGACAACAACAAGTAGCATTAGAAGCACAACAAGAAACTTTATTAGCACACCAACAACAACAAGCCCTAGTGGGGCAACAACAATAATAAGCCCTAGTGGTGTAACAACAACAATAAGCTCAACAACAAGCATTACTAGCTCAATAGTATGCTCAACAACAACAAGGTTCTTATTATTCTCAGTTGAACATCATTAATCCAAACACATTAGGAACATATACATCAATACCCCCATCATTTTCATAGAATCTCACACCACCATACACCCCATACAACTCATCTGTCATCCCATCATATGTTCCTCCACCCAACCTGCAAGACGATCTAGCATCACAATTTAAGGCACTTTCACAAGAAATATAGGACCTTCGAATGGGAAAGAACAAAAATCCCCATACATAGAACTTGTGTCCTTATCCATTTGACCAAAACATAGCAATGATATTATTCCCTCCTAGTTTTGAAATCCCCAAATTTGACAAGTATAAAGGGAGAGGAAGTCCTATGGACCATGCAAAATAATTTAATGTCATGTGCATGGAGGTGGCTTACAATGATTCATATATAATATGCCTCTTCCCTCGAAGTTTAATAGGTCATGCTATGGATTGGTTTTCTCATCTATCTCTTGGTATCAAATTTTTTCAAGAAATCACTGATAAATTTATCAATCAGTACTCTTTGAATATTGACATGGACGTCATTCTAGAAGAATTATACACTCTTAGACAAAATCAAGGGTAAAATTTCACTAATTTCTTACAATGATGGAGATAAAGAGCTAGTAAAATCAAGTGGCATCTTCCTGATGAACAACAAGTGGGAATCATCATAGCCAATCTAGATCCAAATCTTTCATTCAAATTGAAAATGTAGTGCATCACATCATATGACCAACTTATCCCTAGAGCCCTTAACATTGAAAGAGCTCTAATATCACAAGGAAATACTCAAGCTTACAAAGACAACCATCCTTCAATTAGTTCAAATGAGAAACCTCGTGTCTAGGAAGAAAAAAAAACATAACAAATAACGGTGTGGTAGATGATAAGGTCATACTAAATGTTCATAGACTTAATAACAATCAAGTTGCTAACATCCAACCAATTGTGCAACAAACAACACCTCCTCAAAACAATCATAGCAATAACACCAACATGCAACAAAGGAAAATTGCTAACTGGAACAACTATCCCAAATGTAAGTAAACACAGTTATTGAAACCCATCGAAACAATCATGAAGAAGTTGGAAGAGTCAAATTTGATAACACTTCCCAACTTTGAAAACTACCAAGAACCACAAGAGAAACCATCCTAGTACAATGAGCGTGATCTCTATGAGTTTAAAAAAATCAAAGGACATAAAACAACAAATTGCATGAAACTTAAGAACATCATCAAGGACCTCATAGAAAATGATACCATATCTGTTGAGGTACCAACTGGGAATCAAGATCTTAAGATATACAAGAATCCTCTATCAGATCATAGCAAAGCAAACAAAGCTAAGGATTGCATCAATGTGAAACATACCTATTCCAATGTAGTTGCCTCCTACGATAGCATTACAACTATTTTTACCATCAAAGGAGCTAGTACAAAATGTGGAGTCACCACACGATGAGGCAAAATAACCATTCAAGGAGTCTCATTTCAATCTAGGACACAACCTACTTTTCCCACATCTAATCCTAGCAAGTACAATATTCTAGATTAGCTTAAGCAGACCCCTGCAAAAATATCTATCTTAGAACTCTTAAGGTTATCCCTTGCACATAGAGAAATATTGGAAAAAGCATTGTTTGATTCATTCATTCTCAAGAATATTGATATAGATCAGTTTCAAGCTATGGTAGACTACATCACCAACCATCTTCTCACCTTCTCTAAGAAATACCTACCATCACAACCATCTCATAACCATGCTTTACACCTTGAGGTTTTCATTCATAAAAACAAGGTTAAAAGAGTCTTGGTAGATGGAGGCATTGGTTTGAACATTTGTACCCTATAGTTGATAAAAAATTTGGGCTATTCAGAAGATACTGTTGAGAAATAAAAAAGTACCACCATTAGAGCATATGATGAAAAAGAACAAGTATCACAAGGAATCATTGCACTTCCAATCCAGGTGGGACCTCTTATTGCATAAACTACATGTCAAGTGCTTGATCTTGATCTTCCCTATAACATCTTACTTGGCCTACCATGGATCCATGCTCTAAAAGTTGTAGCCTTGACCTATCATCAGTGTGTGAAGTTTCCTTTCAAAGGTCCAAAGAAATCACTATCCATGGAGATCTTGAACCTTTTTACTGCTACAAAAGTCTTGAGGCCAAGTTCTACAAGATACCCCAAATACCCAAGAATGATGAAGGGCCTACACAATCAAGCTCATTTGTTGACCCATCATCCCTAGCCTCTACTTCAACATCAAAAATACCTATTGTACAGAGTATACTTGACATCAAAGTAGTGATCCAAGATGATGGTTGTGGAAACTACAAACTTTTGAAAGACACCTTTGTCTTGGGAGAGTTACCTATTTTTCCTCAGTCACATGAGAAACCCACGTCTAGCACCAAAGAACTCAAAAAAATCAAGATGGCATCTACTACCTTCACTAAGTGGAGGGATTTGAACCAAGAAATGTCAATGAGGAAGATATAGATCTAAGTTCCTCTACCAAGATGAACAACCTATCCTTGTTCTTCCCATGCATGATGATAACAAAGGCCTACAACTCATGCAAAATTGGGGATATAACAAGAATGAAAATATAGGACAAAATGACAATGGTTTACTAGAACCCATCGTTCCTGAGAAATGAATAAAGAATCTTGGCTTGGGTTGTACTACTAGAAAGGTCACACTTATTGGTAAAGGTATTTCCTCTAAACGAGTTGAGGCTTCCTCTTGGTTACCTACATCACGCGATACAACCTTAGATGACTTTCCTCTTGATGTTGCTGACCTATTTGAGAGAAACACCCTCTTTATGATATCCATAACATCCTTTGTCCCAAGCAACCAATCAACTGAAATATGCCTAGTATACCCACAACTTATTTCCATGGACCAACAAGGACCATTGATTCTAGATTTATTCGAAAGTGATGAAGCGATATCAAAATTTATGGGACTCTATGACAACTTATCATGGGAAGGTCACAAAAAAGGCTTCAACGTAGAGCTCAACACAGGGGCATACTATGGGGAGATGATTGAATCCTTTAGTCACAAAATTAATGAAATGCAACTAACATGTAGATCCTTGAGTGAAAACCACCTAGTGGCACTCTATGATCCTAAAATAGTAAAAACAAAGGACACATCTGATGGTGAAAAGTTCTTTGAGGCACCCAAGGATGAGGGATTCAATCTCCCCCTTAGTGCAATGCATCTAGAGAAGTCAGCAGTGCTAGTAGAAATGGCCACTCCAGTCAATGTGGGAACAACAAAAGCACCTAAAATTACCGTTTATGCTAAATCCTTGCTAGATGAAGAATAGAAGAACCTAGCAACATTATTCAAAGAGCGAAGAGCCAACTTTGTGTGGTCATACATAGATATGCCAGGTCTTGATCTTGAAGTGGTTGTACATCACCTAGTAGTCTATCCTGAAGCCAAACTAGTTAAGTAGAAATTAAGGAAGATGCATCCTCAAATAGCACTCTTGGTCAAACTAGAGTTACAAAAGCTTCTTGACATTGGATTTATCCAATTGATAGATTATCTTGAGTGGGTTTCAAACCTAGTACCAGTCTCAAAACCCACTGGGGCCATCAAAATCTATACTGACTTCATATCTACTTAAACAAAGCATGCCCAAAGGATGATTTCACTCTTCCTAACATCAATCTCATTGTGGACTTAATAGATGGGCATGAAATGCTATCACTCATGGATGGTTTTTCAAGCTATAATCAAATCATAATCACTAAGGAAGATCATAAAATTTTATTCACTCGTCCATGGAGAACATATTGCTAGAATGTAATGCCATTTCAGTTAAAGAATACAGGAGCAACCTATCAAAGAGCAATGACCCTCATCTTTCATGACATGATACACAAAATAGTTGAAGATTAAATGGATGATATTTTGGAAAAATCAAGGAATAGAAGTGAGCACATACAAGTCTTAGTGACCCATCTTTCATAGGCTTGAAGAATACAAGGTATGATTGAATCCAAAAAAGTGTCTTTGGGGTCACATCAGGGAGGTTTCTTGGCCTTGTTGTCTCACAAAGAGGGATAGAAATTGATCCAACAAAGGTAAAATCCATCCTAGATAATGAACAACCACAAAAACTAAAGCAAATGAGAGGACCGCAAGGAAAAATGCAGTCTATCAGAAGGTTCATAGCACAACTATCAGATAAAATCCACCCCTTTTTGCATCTTCTCCATAAGGGATAACTTATAAGTGGGATGAAAAGTGTGATAAAGCTTTCCAATAGATCAAAAACTATCTACTAATACCTCCAATTATTATGCCACCAATATTGAACAAGCCACTAATCTTGTACATCTTAGCAACACCAACAACACTAGGATCTCTTTTAGCACAAAATTATGAAAAAAAAAAGGAAAGAGCCATCTAATATATCAACAGAACCTTGGTGGGCTATGAGATGAACTATTCACGCATTGAGAAGGCATGCCTAGCAGTAGTTTTTGCATCACAAAAATTTAGGAACTACATGTTGTCACATCAAATCAAGCTCATTGCAAAGATCGATCCATTAAAATACCTGTTATCCAAAGCAACTCTCACAAGATGAATGGATAAATGGGTGATGATATTAAGAGAATTTGACATAGAATATGTAGAGCACAAGGAAATCAAAGGGAAAGTAATCATAGACCAACAAGCCGAGGCACCTATCTATACTAAGAACCCCCTGATATTTGAATTCCTTGATGAATTAGTATTCCTTATCAATCTCACAACTTAGTACTTTGATGGATCATTCACCCAACATGGAACCGGAGTAGGTATTTTTTTCATCACCCCTCATGGTGATTGCATCCCAAATTCTTACATGATATCATTCCCTTGTACCAACAAAATTGTTGAGTACAAAGCCCTAATCACAAGTTTGAGGATAGTGGTTTAGTGACAGATTCAAGAAATGAAAGTCTTTGGAGACTCACAACTGGTTATCAACCAAGTCAATGACAACTATCAAACTAAGGATGACAAGCTCACTCCTTACAAGAAGATGGTGGATAATCTCAAGGATCTTTTCATAGATATAACTTTTGAGAAAATTATTCACATGAATAATAGAGCAGTAGATGCCATGGCAACAATCAGATCATGGTTAGACAAACAACATCATCCAATGTGAATTCTTGGTAGAAAAACTACTCATACCAACTTTCAAAATCCCTGAATCTAAATTTGTGTGTGTAATTGTTGGTCTTTAATCCCATTGGTATCATGACATATTTGTCTTCTTAGAGGAACCCTCCCATTTGACATCACCTTGAACCTTAAAAGAACTTTGTTAAAAAGGCATCTCGATTTGTGATCCTAGGTGATACCCTTTACCGTCGAAGCATCAAAGGAACATTACTATCATGTGTTAACCAAGAGGAAGCCTTAACTAATTTAACAAAAGTACATGATGGAATATGTGGGTCCCATTCTAGTGGTATAACATTAGCTAAGAAATTGTTGAATATGGGGTACTATTGGCCAACCATGGAAAAAGAATCTCATCAGTATGTGTGGAAGTGCATCTAGTGTTAACAACATGGGGATCTGATTCATGCTCTAGCTCAAGAATTATAGCCAATGATCACACCATGGCCTTTTTCACAATGGGGCCTAGACCTCATAGGAAAAATCACCCCAACCTTATAACCACCACTAAGTACCTTACTAAGTGGGTCTAGAAGCCATTCCTATGACCTACATAATGGGAAAAAATTGCAAAGTTTATCTTGAATTACCTTATCTATTGTTATGGTGTTCCTCAAACTCTCATATCAGATAATGAAACCCCCTTTAAGAATGAGTATGTGAAAGAGCTATGTCAAAGATTCGATATCCAACACCAATTCTCTACCCCATACTATCCCCAAGGAAATGGCCAAGTTGAGGCTACAAAAAAAGCTATCCTAAAAATCCTAAAGAAAATAGTTAATGAAGCTAGTTGTGACTTGTAGTTAAATATCGCTCACTAGGCTTATCAAACCAATATCCGAACGCCTATAGGTGCAACCCATTTCTCTTTGGTCTATGGATCATAAGCTATCCTGCCTATTGAGGTTGAGCTCCCATCATTACAAGTGTCATTATAGAACCTGATTACTGAGGAAGAATACAAATTGTCTCAACTGAATGAGCTAGAATTCCTAGATGAGTGTCATCTTGATGCCCTTAATCACTTGTAAGTATATCAAAATCGATTGAAATGGAGCTATAACAAGAGAATCAAACGTCAGTCATTCCAAGTCGAAGATCTTGTCCTAAAGTAGAATCATAAGAACCTTCTAGATCAAGATAATAAATGAAAGTTTGAACCTAATTGGTTGGGTCCCTTTTTTATCACAACAAGGAACAGATTAGGAGCATACCAACTTTCAAACCCTGAAGGAAAACCCTTGCAGGAGCCAACTAACAGCTTGCATCTCAAAAACATTTATGCCTAATCTTGAAGGGTGTAAATCAGAAAATACAAAAAAACATAAAATAATCAAAAACCAAAAAAATGAGAAAAATGATTGAAAAGATAAAGAAAAAAATTGTCCTCTAGTGAAAACCACTTCAGTGGCAGTTTGGCACGTACTTTGGTGAAAACCTGGCAAACAAGAACCTTGCATAAATAAAGCATCTCCATCTATTCTTTGGCTCTTTTGTCCTATCATTCTTTGCACCGCCATTTATCCATCATCTATGTCCTTATCATTGATTGACACTGTGAGGTATCAGGAATCCTTTAGCACTACTTTGCATATTCCAAAGGTTAGTTTGTCCTGCCTTTATCGAAGTAGTCTAAAATATCACATTGGGGGCATTTCGTTGTGGGTAATTTTGGGTTCTTGTATATCTTGAGGTCATCGGAATCTTATCTCATTAAAAAATCCAAAAAAAATTCATAAAATATTATATCATTAGAAAATCCAAAAACATTCATAAAATATTATCTCATTAGAAAATCCAAAATAATTCATAAAATATTATCACATTAGAAAATCCAAAAACATTCAAAAAATATTATCTCATAAAAAAATCCAAAAAAATTCATTAAATCTTATCTCATCAAAAAATCTAAAAACATTTACAAAACCCTATTCAGCTAAAATCCAAAAACATTCGAAAATTTGTAAAGGAAAATTCCAAAACATTCAAAACACATCAAAATCCCTAAAAAGGTCAAACATCAAAAATCCAAAAACAAGGCCCTTGTCGAACTACATCATCTCTGAGCTTGAACATAGGCAAAGACATCATTAATGTGCCCTCGAGACACCCTAGGTTAGTCCTTTAGTTGTCTGTCATAATAAACTAACATCTTTCATCTGTTCATAGCTTCATCTTGTAAATGGGTCGAGTCAGTCAAACTACATGGTCTCTGTGTGTATAACGTAGGCAAGGCTAATCTTTGATCAACTCCCAAGGCCCCTAGGATAGGTCTTTTAGGTTAGGTTCTGTGCAAACAATTTTCCTAGTACCTGCAAAACAACATGAATAAATGAGTTAGACAAGGAATTACAAGCTAAAAGAAGGATTCCCCATGAAATCCATTTGCAAACTCAAAATAGGAAAGAAATTGATGAAGAACACAATACAAAAGATAAAACTAGATTTAATCGTAATTAGAGAAGCAAACACTTGATCCCATGGGGGAATTGGTGCCAATTTGATGTGAAAATTGGCCCTTTCCCAATTCCTATGATGAAATATTGATATGTTGAAGATGATATTGATCCACTTTGGTGAAAAGATGAGAAGTCCAAGCCAAATCTACAAAAAGCCTAGCTAAGAATTCAAATGATGGATGAAAATGGCTAAGTATTTTAGCATGGTAACTTAAATGAGGAGAGGAGCTCTTCATTTATAGGATTTCAAGATGGATGAATGTCCAAATTTGAGCAATGTGGGACTAACATTCATCCAATGATATGGTGCCACTTGTCAAGATATGAATGGATGATGGATGTGCAAGATTTGGAGTTTGTGCCAATAAATGCCAATATTTGAAATTCAAATTTGTTGAAATGACATGCAAGAGGGAAGGGAAAATGCAATAAATTCCACTTGGCTCAAGGAAAATGACATGTAAGAGGTTTTAAATGCCTTGTTGGATGTACATGTTGACTTGGAATTTTTTAATTCAAATTGACAGAATATTCCAAAAGATGCCTTGTGAGGAAAATAGAGATTTAATAAATGAATTAAATCTATTTTCATGTGCAACTTGCATTATCTAGAGGATGTGACATGAGATGAGGTTAAATTAATCAAGGGTTAATTAATTTAATAGGAGATTAGATGATGTGACTTATTTTACTTAAATTTATGGATTTATTTAAATCAGATAAGAGAGGAATATGATAAGAGGCTAATTAAATAAAGATTTTGATTTATTTAATTAAAAGGGATGGTGGTAGATTAAATCAAATAAGGTTTTAATTTATTTAATTTAATGGACAAACTTTAGAGATTTAATCAAATAAATTGATTATTTAATTAAATAGGGATAACTAGATTAGGTGGATTGATTTAATTAACAGGAGATTGACTTGATTAGATAAAATGATTTATTTAATTAAGAGACAAATAATGATGAATTTAATCAAATAAGGGGATTTGATTAAATGGTTAGATCGAGGAATGATTTAGGAAGAAACGATGTTAGTAAGTCAAGATCGAATGCACGATGTCAATCAGTATATTTTCCATGTCTACAGGTTCCTAGTCAAAACTCTAAAAATCACAAAAAACATCCAAATATCTAAAAACCCCTAAACATCCAAATATCCGAAAACCTCTTAACACCCAAATATTTGAAAACCCCTAAACATCAAAATATTCAAAAAACCCCTAAACATTCAAATATTCAATAAACACCAAAAATAATATAAAACATTCAAAAAGACCTAAAAAGCCTCAAAATATCTTAGAAAGGCCTAAACAGCCTCAAAAAATCTAAAAAATCCTAAACATCCACATAAACTTTGGAAAACCCCAAAATCAACCTCAAAACATTTTCAAAATACCAAAAACATTGAAATATCCTAGAAAAATCCAAAACCACCCATCCCATCTCACTTTCACCCACAATAAACCTTCATCCATAATAAATCGATTGTCACCTTCAACCTTTGGTGAAACAAATAGAAAATAGGGATAACAGGTCATAAAGTGCGAACCCAAAAGTCAAAATCTAAATTCTAAATCATAGGTAAATACATTAGTGAAGTTTATATCAATGGCTCATCTTAATAGCATCATCTTCCTAACATCAAACAAACTTTGATCAACATGTCCTAGGATGTATCCTTCCTATGATAGACATCAGTATCAAATATCACCTTAGGTAAACTAAACTAGGCAAGAGATATAGATAACACTAACTATTTGTCTTTGATCTTGTTTTATGATTTATCTTAATGACCCATTCTAAGTACCTCTCAATGATTTCTATCAAAATGATTTAGAGAGAAAGGAATGGGGCATTGATCGTTATCTTTTTGTTTGTTGTGCTTGAGGGTACTCTTGTAAAATAATCTTGGCACATACTTGCTTAGTTGTTGTAGGAAGGTCATTTATGGTATGTTGACTATTGTGTATGCTTTGGTCCAATATATTTTAAGGTTCTAACTTAAATTCCAACAAGGTTTTTGTATGTCAAGGTGTGAACAAGAACTATCCTATTTGTTTGTCAAGTCAAATTCCATTACACTAGATACAACGCCGTCTTGGTTATCAATACCTTGATGCATCATGTTTATGTGTTATATCAAACAATAAGGAATGACGAAAATATCAATCTGAAAGTGTGAGAATCTCATCATCCTGCATTTCATCCTCATTTTGCATTGTCTCATCACAATCTCCAATAAAGTCTCGATGGATCATGGACTTGGATCTTTTGAAGCAATCATCAAAATCAATGGTCATTCATTCTATATTCTTCTATCTTCTCTCTGTGCTAACCTGGTATCATGATAGTCAACAAAAAAAATATCAATGTATCCATCTTGCATCCACAAACCATTAGCGTACATGCATCTCATAATCATAGCATAATCATAAAACATCCATCAATGTAATCATTACATATCACATCATACATTCTGCATTCTCATTTGAGTTGTGATGAATAATATACATTTGTTAATATAAGCATCTTAAATTGTTACATATATCATAAGCATTTGCATCCATACATCCACATGCATACATTGCCATCATAAATTTGCATAAAAAATATAAAAAAATAAATGCATCCACATCATTTGCATCCATAAAATCTACATATCATAATCATCCATCCATAACATATCATGAAAAGATAATGAAAAAGAACATAATATTGCATCCATCCATATCATGATCATTGCATATCACATAGGCATAAATAAAATGCATCCATATCATATCCATCCATACATGAAATAAGGTGAACACATCACAACATAAATCATCTGTATCCTATCATATATATATATATATCAAAAAATGAATGTCATGGTACAAAATCTAAATCAGTGTATGTTTATCAATGATAAGTACAATATCCATGAGGCTATCAAAAAGGAACCCACAAATATATATATGTGATAAAGAATGGGGCAGAAAAATAAAAAAGTGTTTGTACATCAAAAGATAGCCCTGATGGTTGCTACCCTCTCTATCCTGCCTCTCAGGTTGATCCTTTGCTCTCGGCCATGCATCACAACACTATGAAAAATCAAGTTGTCTTATGGCTTGAGGTACATCTCGATGGTAATGTTGTTTATACTATGCGGCCTCTGTAATGGCCTCTTTGTACAACCTCATTGAAATAGTCCTACCATGAGTAGCCACCATCATATCCTCAATCTGTTGGCGTTGGGAAACTTCCTAGTCTCTCTCTCTCTAGTCACGGCTTGCACCTACTATAATGCTTGATCTCTCTCGACCATGAGGGAAACTACCTACTATCGTGTCTGGTCTCGCTCAACATTAGTACCAAAAATCTATTGGTAGGCTTGATCCTACTCACTAGACAAAATAGAGACCTGCTACTGTAGTTGTTGGATCTGTGCATCTCTAACACCTAGTGGTGGCAGTGGTGGTGTTGCTTGTGGCTATGGTCCCTACTGTGCACCCTACTGCTATGGTCCCTACTATACCAGTGGAGGCTTTTGTACAACTAGCAGAACCCCCAAAACCTGGCCATCCTGGCCACCCTGTCCTCTGCCTTGAGCCCCCTACCTTTGGGTCTCCCTTGGGGAGGAGCACCCACTGTATTTTTCAACCATTAGGGAGGAATGAAATAAGCATCATATGCAGGCATAGTTTGTGCTACTTCTTGTCCTTGATCATAAGCCCAAGGCCGAGTCACCAACTACTTAAAGTTCTCAACTGTCTTGAGATCTGGAATAGTCAATCCCCATGTAGGAACCTCTCATTCCAACCTCACAAAATGGCCCTATAACCATCATATAGCATGTCCTAAATCTCTTTGAACTACTAAGCCAATCTGTTTGGTAAATATCTCTCAATAATGGTGTGCTTGCAACCCTACATATATCAAGTATGCCTAAAAAAATGCAACTGCTGGATATCATCAAACTATGGTGGCATCTGTAGCCACAAGCGCCAGTAGAAAATTGTCATATCATCAATCACCCATCACCAATACGAGATCCCAATATGTTCGGTGTTCCTCAGTGTAATGGAACCTCTGTATTTCCAAATGATAGGATCATCTAACTCAACGTCTGTCATCTGAACAATAGGTTGGAGCACAACGATGTGCTCCCATGCCCAAATGTGAAGTAGATTCACCCCTCCACCAATGGCTCTCCTATCACAATACACAAAATTATGCAAATCATGATATAGGGAGGCCAGCTTCATGGGCCCCCATGCAAAAAGTGTCCTCCTGTACAGTATGTGATGCCACACCAAGCCCCATCCTAGGATAAATCCTCTGCTACATCTGTCTGGGGCAACCAAACCCAAAATAGTGGCTACAATGATCAATCAGAAGGTTGACACGTGACCTCTATATGACTCAAGGTTGATTTATGATGTAGATAAAAAAAAATTCTCCATTTCCATAACATGAAGGCAGGTGTCAAATCTGACATCAACATCATAGATCACACGGTCACCATGAATTGACAAACAAAGGATTTTCCAAACATCCTCCAAGGTCATTGTTAGCTCACTTGTGGGAAGGCGGAAGGATGAGATCTCACTGTGCCATCTCTCACACAGAGCAGTCATCATGGAAAGATGTGTCTAAATCATGGGTGCAAATGTGACATATTGGAGGTCAATCTCTCTCAGGTGCTCCTAGCGTAACTATGAAAAATTTCCAAGTCTCTCCAACACAGTGGGCTTGTGCTCCCATGACATCAATGGTGGAATGACCTCCTGCATCCATGAAGCACACAATGTTAGGAAATCGAGGAAATTTGACTCAATTTGAAATTTACATCTCAAAAATCATAAAAGCATCAGTGTTTTCAATAGCGTCACTATATTCAAATTTCAAATTGTGACACCCAAAAGCATTTTAAATCCCAAATTAAAACATGCATTTCCAAATACACTGGCATCATGCACTACTGTATTTGACTAAAAATTTCAACGAATCTTTGGTGACATATCGACAAAATATTGTCAACTTATCGACGCAACACTGATTTAAATTTCGTCGCTAGAATTTCGTCGCTTTAATGAACAATTTTTATACGTCAAAAGCATGACCCAACATCGTCAATCAGTGCCATGGAAAATGTTGGTGGTGTCCGTCACAACATCAACATAATTTCATCCATCTATCGACACAAAAAATCACAAAACATTGCAAAAAGCCCATTTGAAATCATTGAAAAACACCAAACGTTCGTCCATTTTCTGATGAGGTGGAGCAAACCATCGTTTCCATTATGGTGAAAACTACATTATGCGTACAACAACCTCATTACAAATTTTTGTGTTTCATTGATGCTATAAGTCTCTCTGATTTTCATTCCTTCAATCTCAAGTGTATTGCCAAGACTCTTGCCGATTGAACTTCCATCAGCGTGATGGGAAGACATTTCAAAATCATTCTGAGAGTATTTGTCTCGCTGGGGAAATTTCTTTGTACTTTCTCGGTAAGACAGGATGCGTATCTTGTCGATGGTATTTCATTGGTGAGACATGTATGATCAGACTAACTCATGGATCTCATTTCAAGAGTGTTTGTCTTGCCGAGGAACTTCTTCATCAGTGAGACCATGGATTGTATCTTCCCAATATGTATCCTCCTATGAAAAAAAAACAAAACGTTCATCCATTTTTTGATGAGGTGGAGCAAACCATCGTTGCCATTACGATGAAAAGTACGTCGCATGTATAACAACCTCATCACAAATTTTTGTGGTTCATCGGGCTATGTTTGTCAAAATTTTGATGAAACCCTACAGTTTTTTGAAAAAAACTATTCTTCAAACATCTTCCAGTTTCCCCGACACTATAAGTCTCCCCGATGTGTATTCCTTCGATCTCGAGTGTGTCACCAAGACTCTTGCTAATTGAACTTCCATCAGCATGACGGGAAGACATTTCAAACTCATTCTGAGAGTATTTGTCTCATCAGGAAAATTTCTTCATGCTTTGTCAGTGAGATAGGATGGGTATCTCGCCGATGGTATTTCATCGGCGAGACATGTATGATCGGACTAACTCATGGATCTCATTCTGAGAGTATTTTTCTTTCCTGGGAACTTCTTCATCGGTGAGACCACAGGTTGTATCTTCCTGATATGTGTCCTCCTATGAAATTTGATCAGTGTGATAGTCTTGACCTCTCACCGATATGCCTTTAATTTCCTAATTTTCCTCTCGGGGATTTTGTTGGGAAATTGTCTTTTAGTTTCTGTACTTGCTAATTGCTTGATTGTTTTGGTGTTTTGTTTGCATAAGATGATATAATGGACTTGAGAGACTCAAAATGTGTATTTAGTGTAATCAACTTAACTTTAACACTATCCAAATATAAGCATGAAAAGATAGAGGATAGTTTGTAGGTCTATTTTAATATCCATGCAACACTCTTTGAATTGAATGGTATTTTCAAATTACACTTCATTCTAGTTGAAGACTACATAAGACTCAAGTAATGTTGTGAATGATATGCATAGAACTCAGTGCTAATACAATTTTACACCACAACAATAAGAGATTTATTCTAGTGTTATGACACACCAAGACAACTATCTAATGAGCAGTAACACATACATTTTTAGCAACAACAATTGAACGATATTTTCTAAAACATTTAAACTTAGAAATGCACCTGTAACAATACTACTTCAGCGACCTACTTAGAATCATCATAATCTTTGTTTACAATAGGTGACATTGACTACAAGACATGGTAATATAGAATGCTTATAGTCATATAGAATGTTTAAACTTGATTATCCAGAGGAATCCAACCTGATGCAAGATATGGTGTCTCCTAAGAAACTTGTGCAACAATGAAGACTAATAGAGACCCTTCTGTGATGAATAAAAATAACAGTTAAAACCAAACCAACAATATATAATACATAACTATATTAATTATATCCAATGAAATTATTTTATCATCAGTGCATGAAGCACATGACAGGCAATTACTAGGAGCAATCCATCCACTCACTTATTCCATTGGTCAATAAATAAGAGAATCATCTATAAAATTGCTACCCAGATTGAAAGGTGCCCCTCATATGGATCAAATGGCATGTAAGTGACTAGAGATGATTATTGGGAGCAACTGCAGAATCAATAACCCACCAAACAATGGCATGACATCATTACTAACTACTCATAACATAGTGAATTGTGGATGATTTTAGAATTAACCACATAATTACAATATCTATATGTTTAATAATTTAATACCAGCTGTGTTACAGGGCTCTCTCCTAGACTCCTCATACCCCGACCTTGTTCGAACCATGTACCAGTCTCAAGCCAATTCTTGTGCTGAAATGGCTAGGCTCTTCTCTCTTTTTTTTGTGCTACATGAGTACATCGCAAGTTTGGCTAATCCAAACTCTATATCCCAATACAAGAGATCCATCTGTGGATAGCTTCCCCTACAAAAGCTGTCATCCAGGGTAACATATGAGATGTGTTATAAAGTAAAATAAGTACAAAGGGTAACATATTGAAGTAAAGAGAACTAATGAAAATCACATAAGCTTAAAAGTGTAGCATAATGAAATATTGAAAAGTGCATTACCTTATTGAGCTTCTCTTTGTTTCAAGAATAGTTTAATATTCTCTACTTAACAAGGCCAACCACGTGATGGTGGAAGCTCATTTGGCCCCTCCCCCCCCTCACATCACTCTCAATTCCCATACTGATCATATAACATTAATCATTCATTCATCCATTAATAACATATATAACATTCATTCATTCATCCATTAATAACATATAGCATTCATTCATTCATTCATCCATTAATAACATATAACATTCATTCTTTCAGTTTTTACATATTATAAAAAACTAGTTGTCATAATATGATTACAATCACTTATTTTTTTGTTTCTTTTTTGCAGCTAAAAAAAGAAGTGTACTTATCATTTTCTAAATCATTTGTCCCCCCTTCAGTTGTTTTTCCCTCTGCTCATGATCTTAATGTATGCCTAGTCGTGTACTCACGAGGTGGAGGCCGCTACAAGGGGGGGTCTGCTGCAATAACAAAGAAATGTTAAATTGATATGTTTTATTATTATTGTTACAAGTATTTCATTAATTAAAAGAGCATTAGAGTGGTGCTCTTTACCTGATCGGGCCACATCATGTTACTGATCTTGTCTTATAGCCTCATGCTCAACATGTTGAACACCTTCTAAATCCTCTGGAGTTGAAACACAAAATTTTACATTAATTAAAACACCAATTGCAATTAAATATGTTTAAAATAACATTAGAGTGGTCCTCTTTACCTGATGGGGCCGCATCATGTTCCTGATCTTGTCTAGCCTAATCATGCTCAACATGTTGATCACGCTCTACATGCTCTAAAGTTGAAACACAAAAGGTTACATTAATTAATACACCAATTTCAATTAAAGATGTTTAATTGTATTAATCCATACTACGTTTTGTATAGCACATGAATACATCCAGTATTAGGATGCACACCATGACCTTCATCTGCAGGTTGTGCTCCACCCTCACCAGGCTGCATTACAATGTCATGTGCAGTACTATCATTGCTTGCCTATTTAAAACAAATAGGCACATAATTACTTTATGGTGGAAATTAATATTGAATCGATTGCACAAGTATTCAATTTTAAATAAACTTCAATGAGTTTATTTACCTACATGTCAGATGCAGTGGAAGCTTGTGTTTTCCCAGTCAAGAGTCTTAGGCATTTAGCCATGGCTCCATGGCCTTGTTGGAAGGAAATCTTTAGGTCCTCTTCTATGGGCACTATGTTGAATTCAGAGCCCTACATTTTTTCATAAGATCATGAATTTTGCTTCTATGGTGTGATAAAACCAAAATTGTTTGCAATTTATTAATTGGATGCAATATTTCATTTATTAATACTTACAATTCACACAACTAATTTCATATAACCACCAGAGCCAAGTTTATGCTGCCCATGTTTTTCTAGTCTTTCCTTTGTTTCCTTCGATGTGTCAGTTAGCCTATGAAAAGTTTGAAATATGTTAGATTATGTAAAAAGAAAGAGTAATTAGTATATAATGAATTGTTGATAGTATCACATACCTTCCTTGGCTTGGTGGTGTCTTTCCTTTTTTCTTTTCAGCCATCTCCTTTCCATCTGACACTAGGTCCTTCCACTCCCTCTCCAGAATCACAGGGGGATGCTCGTACTTTTTGTTCTTCTCTAAATGTGACCTATATTGGTCCCTCACATACTTTATATAGGGACTAGCTTTCTTAAGGATCTTGGTTCGGTTGAATGTGTTATTACCAAACAACACAACTAAATGGTTAATGAGATCATCTTTAAAATCTTGATTTTGGGCATTCCACCATGTATGTATAGTGGGCCTAAAGATCTCCAATGTAATATCATTTAAATGTTTATAAAGAACATCATTTCCTACAAAATGATCATGGGATCATTAGTCTAAAAAGAGTGATCACGAAGTAAATTTCAATTGGATTATATATAATAATAATTAAAACATTTTAGGCCATTGACAGAAATGAAGTTAAGTGAAAAGAATCAAACATGTGTGAAATGCAGGGAAAGGACAATTACCAAAGCCACATAAAAAAAATTGAGTTGGGCTTGGCACAACATTCATGAAGAGTACACACTTTGTAACAAGCAGATGGGGAGTGACACACCCTATAATAATGGCATGGTAGGCTTTGGATGTAAAGTATAGAATAATTAAATTATCATCCCAAATGAAACCTCTCAAAGTTAATTGTTTATACTTATAAAAATGAAAGCGACAAGTGGAGTGTGGGTACCACAATTTGTTAGCAGTTGTAAGTCATTCACAGGTAGATTAAAATGGACACCTCTCTTAATTAACATAGGCAAGCAACAAAAAGTGTTCAAAGGGGAAATTATAGACAAGCGATTATAGGGGTTGCTCTCTTCTCTGCACCCTGTAATCCTCTGGGCCACAAAGAGAGTTTTGGGCCTAGAATCTTTAAGAGCTTACCATAGGGTGAGAGCCAATTTAGAAATTCCTGCCATGTTTTTGGTAGTCCTACTTCATATGGGGGTGTCGAAGGAGGGAGCCAAGAAAATCACATAGATGGACTTTGATCATGCATGGTTGGTGGACATTGATGCAGCTCTGGACAATGTAGATGAAAACAAGTTGATACCCATGCCTCAAAATTATTACATGACTCACATGCATGGCCAGGAGGTGATGAAATTCCCTTTGATCAAAACCATAGAACCATAAATCTTTGAGAGGCTCTAGGATGTAAGGGAATGTAGCATTTTCTTCCTGCTACAAGCTGCGAAGATGTTCACCAATCTGCCGCGTGGGTGGGCTTTGTGCTATGTGGAGGATGAGGAGCTAGTGAACGAGATTGTGGTTGGAGATGATGAGGATTGGAAGCTAGGGTTGGGGGAATAATGACACCCAAATGATGGGAGGGACCTTGAGCAAAAGGCCAAAAGCCCAACTCATGCCAAATGTGGCCCGAATTTCCCTATAATTGCTGACTTCAAAGCTTGGCAAAAGAGGGATGACTTAGAGGAAGACAATGAAGAATAGGGCTGGCAACCATGATGTTTGTATGTGTGATTTTTTTTATGTGTCATTTGAATGCCTGAAAAAATGGGGTAATGAAGTTAGTCCCACTAATACTAAGGTTTTTTGGTTTAAATTTTGTTAATGGGTTCAGTTCAGAGATGTAAAAAATGTAATCATTCGAGGCCTTTTGTTTCCTACCATGGAAATTTTGGGGGTAAATGGTGTCTAGGAAGATTTTTGTAGGTGTTTCTGAGGCATGGGTCTAGTCTGTAGAGACCATTTTCATAGAAAAAATAGTATGTAATCTTTTATTCTAAAGCAATACAGGGTGCTGCCCCATATAGCAGTTATTTATCTATAAAAAAAAAAGAATTTTTTTTAAATTACCTAGGACCTTCTCTATCTTTATGGGAATGAAATCCTCGGTCACCACAAATGTGACTAGAAATGTTCTCATACTAGTAATATGAGAATATCTAGGAAATGCTGCTAAAACATCACCAGTACAAGTGGCCTCTGCATCCCTAGGTACATGTCCTGACACATGTTCTGGCATGTGTTCACTGCCAGAGGGTGCACTACTCGATGCCTGCATGCTATGTGTTGCTAAAATTTTAGTTGACAATATAGGCATAGAGGATTCTTTAGACAATCAATCTAGGCCCACCACCCTAGGTCTATAAGGAGTTCAAACTAGTGTGCAAAATGAGATAAAAATAAAAATAGAGATCCCAAGGTGCCAAGTGTAAAAACAAATGATTTAATAGTAATGAATACAATAAATACCTGAAGGTAAGAGCATAATAAATAAAATAATACACCTTAAACTATTGAATAAGAAAAGAGAGAGATTTTGTTCATAGAGTGATGAAAACACCTTCAAAGGAAAGTGTTTTAGAGTGATAGTATGCTCACATGTCCAAATCATAATGTTGAAGAGTATAGTAGAAAGCTGAACAAAAAATACTTATACAAGCTTGAGAGTGTGAGAGATTGATGGATTGAATGAGAATGAGAGAGATTCAAAATTAGAAGACAGAATGGAAAATGAGCAAGTATAGGGGTTGGAGATCCATTGAATTTTTTTAGATCAATTAACACCAACTTTGGTAAGTAGCAAGTGGTGAAATGCTAAAAAATGACAAATTATTAGTGCAACACATGGATGTCTACATGTAATACTAGTACATCTGGATAGTTTTAAAATTTTTAAAGGCCAAACACTATAAAATTACAAGGCTAACAAATCTCAAACATGAACTTTCACAAAAGGGACCATGGGAGGCATGATCTTGGCACGATGAGAGGAAAAATCTAAGGACCAAATCAGCCTAACAACATTCTAGGGGTGACAAATGCCAAAGTGGGGCCAAAATGCAATGTGAAATTTTAAGGGTATGAAATATTTTATGTTTTTGAAAAGGAAAAAATAGGTTTTACAGGGACTTGAAACCACGAAGTTTAAACAACAAAAGATAAGCAGAAAAAGTACAAACAACCAGACAGCTGTCCCAAAAAGGAGACGACAGCACCAAAAGACAGCAGGGCCCAAAAAGGACCACCCAAAAAAACCAGCAAACAGAACACCACGTTATTCCAAGGTGTTTAGTAATTCCTCAGCTTCCTTTTCAAATATTTTATGTTACAAATATGTAAGAATCTACTTTAAGGAGTTAGAATAAAAAAGGTTATAAATCTAGTAGTTTCCTTTGTCACTAACATGTCTAGTTTACATTATTGAGTTCGGCTTATAATATATACTCAATTTGCATGTATGGATAATGCATATAAACACAAAGTAACATTATAATGATAATTTATGTACTTTTGAATTTTAGTTTAGCATTAAAATTAAATTATTCTTTCACATAGTTATTTCTTTATTTAACCTAATAGGAATAAAATTTTATTTGATATTATCAATATAGTAATGTTATATTTCTCCAAAACTAATTTAAACATAAAATCACCATCATGATTATTTGTTTATAAAAAAAAACATAATAATTATACATTTAAAGATTAACACAGCTAAAATTATATATTATATAGTATAGTTTCTCACATACTCTTAAATATATAGTTGTCCAAGTTACGAACTAGTTATGTTAATACCATAACCCATGACAATTTTTATATTACAAAAATATTATTGCTTCCAAGCTACTACCTACAAGAAATCATCCAAGAATCAAGCAAGGCTAATAGTTACCATCTAATATATTGGGTCACTAATCTAAGTTGTTTCTTACTATCCTCTAAGTAAAGGGTGTTTCAATTTTTCTATATGCTAAGAAAATAAATAAATAAATCAATATAACGTAAATAATCAATAACAAATCATCAAAATAATCACTACTTATAGGAATTTTCCAAGAGATTACATCTATTAGGAGATTCAAGAAGCACAAAGCTACTATATAGTAAAGAATGACAATCCATTTCATAAATATTAATCATGCCATTCTTGAGCTATGAAAAGGCAGTTGTAAAAAGACACAATTTTAAATGCATATAGGAAAAACTTGTCAAAATTCAAGGCTACCTAATTGAAAGGATAGTCCTACAAGAGAAGCTCACGGTCATTCCCTAACAAGGGATAAGGAATCATTGAATACTGGTTTGTCATCTCAAAAGGGATAACATGATAGCCATTAATCAAGAAGTTAGAGGTTTTGTAGACAATGCATAGTCAAGTGATCAAAGGCATAGAAACAAAAATCTAAAAAAAAACCTGATTAATCACAATTTTAAAAAAATCTTCAGGTTGGATGATTTTTTCTCGTTTAAAATTGCAAAATCACCAAAAAAAAGCATTTAAAACCTACAAAAAACATGAATAAAATCATGTTTATTTTCACAGGAAAAAAAAAATGAGACCATAGCTTGTTGCTTACTTTTATGCTTTGATAGATTTTTTCCAAGCATCCATAGCTTGTTCGAAAGCACCTATTTTAGGCTTTTAGCCATAGCAGCAAGGCAATGAACTATTTGATAAAATTCTTTGGTAGACATGTGTATGAAAAATGTTGTAGCATAGACAAGGTAGTGAACTGTCTGAAAAAAATCCTCAAAGAAATGTGGTCTCATGGTGATGGAATTCCATGACAATCCATAGCCACAAGCATTTGTCATGGCATTCCATCACCCTGAGACCACATTTCTTTGAGGCATTTTTTAAAATAGTTCACTTCCTTGTCTATGCTATTGCTTACTATTATGCTTTGATAGATTTTTTCCAAGCATCCATAGCTTGTTCAAAAGCACTTGTTTTAGGATTTTAGCCATAGTAGCAATGAAATGAACTATTTGATAAAATGCTTTGGTAGACATGTATGAAAAATGTGGTAGCATAGACAAGGAAGTGAATTGTTTAAAAAAATGCCTCAAAGAAATGTAGTCTCATGGTGATGATTGTCATGGCATTCCATCACCATGAGATTGCATTTCTTTGAGGCATTTTTTCAAACAGTTCACTACCTTGTCTATGGTTGTCATGGTCTTCCATCACCATGAGACCACATTTCTTTGAGGCATTTTTTCAAATATTTCATTTCCTTGTCTATACTATTGCTTACTATTATGCTTTGATAGATTTTTTCCAAGCATCCATAGCTTGTTCAAAAGCGCCTATTTTAGGCTTTTAGCCATAGCAGCAAGATAGTGAACTATTTGATAAAATACTTTGGTAGACACATATGAAGAATTTCATAGCATAGACAAGGTAGTGAACTGTTTGAAAAAATGCCTCAAAGAAATGTGGTCTCATGGTGATGGAATGCAAGGTAGTGAACTGATTGAAAAAATGCCTCAAAGAAATGTGGTCTCATGGTGATGGAATATCATGGCATTCCATCACCATGAGACCACATTTCTTTGAAGCATTTTTTCAAATAGTTCACTGCCTTATCTATGCTATTGCCTACTATTATGCTTTGATAGATCTTTTCCAAGCATCCATAGCTTGTTCAAAAGCACTAGTTTTAGGCTTTTAGTAATAGTAGCATGGTAGTGAATTGTTTGATAAAATTCTTTGGTAGATACGTATGAGAAATGTTGTACCATAGACAAGGCAGTGAATTGTTTGAAAAGATGCCTCAAAGAAATGTGTTCTTATGGTGATGGAATGCCATGACAATCTATCGCCATTGACATTCATCATGGCATTCCATCACCATGAGACCACATTTCTTTGAGGCATTTTTTCAAACAGTTCACTATCTTGTCTATGCTATTGCTTACTATATGCTTTGATAGATTTTTTCCAAGCATCCATAGCTTGTTCAAAAGCACTTTTTTTAGGCTTTTAGCCATGCAGCAAGGAAGTGAACTATTTGATAAAATTCTTTGGTAGACATGTATTAAAAATGTCGTAACATAGACAAGGAAGTGAATTGTTTGAAAAAATTTCTCAAAGAAATTTGGTCTCATGGAATGCCATGACAAGCTAATGCAATTGGAAGCTACTCCTAGTTATTAGTTATGCAATGTGAAGTAATTGCATAACTACTTAGGTTGACTTTGTAAAAAACTATATTGTAATTAAAATTTTGTCATCTATCAACATCTAGTTATTAGTATGCAATGTGAAGTAATGCTTTGAGTTTGAAAGATGTGCAATGTAATGAATGCAATCAACGATACAAATATAAACTACAAAATCTATTTTCTAGAATTCATTAGTTCAACTCTTTATATTATTTGCTCAACAAAGACACTAAGGTTGTCTAATGTGATAGTTTCAAAGGAATAAATGGTGTGAAGTGGTATCAAATTGTGTATGATAAGTAGCTAGCAATAAACTAGGGTTTTTCCTCGAGAAACATGTTCTCATCAAATGCCATGATTGAAAGATATGCACAAAATGGATTTGTTGAAAATGGTTTAGAAAATTTCAAGCAAATGCAAAATGTCGATACCCTTTTCCAAAGCTCCCATTTTGGCACAAGCAGTGAGGATGTTGTATGTGCACTGAGTGAATTGTTTGATGTATGTATGGTATTTATGTGGAAGCATCTATCTTCTAAATCATTGTACTTGCAACAAGATTTCTAAATGTGGGGGAAAAATCACTTACAGTCATTATCCCTTTGTCAATTTTCCCTTTCTAAGTGCTCTCACCTCTCACTCTGGCTTTCCTCCTGCCAAATGGTTCCTAGTCTTCCTCCTCGACTCAATGGCCTTGCAACACTCATCTAATGAAGTCTCACAACTCTCCACTCAGGGGCTAGATGCAGTGGTTCTTAATGCAACTCTCTAGTTAGGGTCAACATGAAAAAATAGATTATGGCAAGTTTCACTCCATACAAGCACAAATTGAAAAAATTTCAATGTTGGCCCCATTCACATGTCACTATGCGGGGTCAACATGAGGAAACACTAATTTTTTGGAAATGAAATAACCAAAGATATGATCAAATAATATCTAATCATAAAAAGTCATAGAGTAATTAGGATTTTATCATATGGAAATTTCTTGGAGAGCTAAAATAGTTGTAACATCATGAATTAACAACATTAAAAAGTACATAATGAATTAATTATGTAATGGCATAGAAATTAAAAACATCATGAATTAATTATGTAACCATATAAGTCAAATATAATTCTATCAAGAAATCAATATCAAATAGATAATATAATCACATAACTCATACATTTTAATGCCATCGATCTTCTTCTTCTTCATCCAACTCTTTGTCTGTATCATCTGATCTAGATTTGACATTGTAAGGATTGGTCATATCATCATCATCGTCATTGATATTAGTTTTGATAATGTAATCATCCACATAGATATCATCTTCATGAAAATTAACTCCTACATCATCATGATCTAGTTCCTCTTCTTCAACATCTTCGTTAGGCACATCATCAACTAACTGTTGATCTTGATCATCATCTACATCATCTTCTAGTTCTTCGGTATCTTCTTCTTCTACCACATTATACTTTATCGGCCTTCCTCTTGGATCATGTCTAACAACAAATGACCAACCCGGTTTACCTAGAACCTTTGAGTAAAATACCTTCTCACATTGGCTTGGAAGAACATAGGGCTCATTTACAGCTTGCTCGATCAACCTTGTATTAACCATGGTAAATCCATTATCATGTTCAATAACAATTCTCTCCGAATAATTTTCATTCAATCGTAGCCTGTACCATTGGACGACGAACAAAACTAATTTGAAGGACTTAAAGTCACACTCAATTATATAATCCAAAATCCCATAGTATCAATTTTCTGAGACTTCTGGATGTATGTCACTTCTAGATGAAACATTAGTCACCTGAAAGACTGCAGCTATCCCAGAATCACAAGTTTTCTATGTCATCCAACTTTTTAATTCAAAATTTATGACCATTGCACAACATAGCCTTGTGGTGTTTCACTTGCAATATGTCAAACATGTAAAAATTATTGCATTGTTAGTTGATAAACATATTTATTCTTGGCTGAATGTATGCAAAGAAAAAAAACTCAACATTATATATACATCAATATATAATTGAAAATAATTAAATAATATGAGTGATTAATATATTTATTTGTACATGTTTATCTCTTAAACCATATGCTAAATCAATCTCCCTTGGTGTAACATTGGAATATCCATTACGATGAGCTTCTTTAACTAATGAAGCCACACCTTCCCATGTTAATGCACGACCAGATTGTTGACATCGTTCAATCCATACCATCATCCAATCAAGATTGTTTGTGACGTAAAAATGTAGTGCATCCCACTCTCGACGAACTATATAAAAAGAAAAAATTCATAAACAACATATAATTAGTTAATTACCATAGTATACAACCTTAATTTATGATTGATGTACCTGAAAACCTAACATCCCACTACCAATGATATTATTATATTTCGTTGTTGGATGAATTCAAATTAAAGGAGTATCCACAAAGAATGAATTATGACCCTAAAGGGTACATACACTCTTGTAAGAAAAATAAAAACCTTAGTGGATACACCCATGTTTCTATACTAGGGGAAGATGTGTTTAAGAACAAATAAGACAAAGAAGCAGAGGAGGTTATAGAAAATTTCATGAAGGAGATAGAGTAAAAAAAGAAAAGGTTGCAAGAAATGGATGATTCATCTGAAGAAGAATTTGTGGGAGAAAATGAAGCACAATCACAACAGAGAATAGTCTCTTGGATGATGAATGATGAATATGAAGAACTCCCTGACAGGGACTTACAAGTAGCCAAGGAATTGCGTGTAGATGAAGATGATAGGCTTACAACCTATGAATCCTTTATTTATGATAATGAGTTTTTCAAGTCAAGAGAATTTAATTATTTTTTATATAATTACAAAGGAAAAAGGTTGAGGGAATCCATCCCAAATATTACCCCAATTGATGAAAAGGTTGAAAGATGATATAGATAGTGAAGTGCAGAACATGACCCCTGAAAGGGGTAGACAATTGTTACTTGAAGCTGGTGTAATTGTATTTCTTGGTGTTAGAACTATAAATTTTGAAAAAATTACATTCATAAATCCCTCGAAGAAAACCAAATATTGATGTAGTTCCCTAAGATCACAATCAAATTTGATCCCTAAAAAATCCTCTAAGAAAATGACATTTTGATTCATATCAACAAGAGTTGGTGTAAGTATCCCCGATCTATAAGCCATTGTATTCCATTGAAGGTGTTTTTGACATATCGGTGGGAAATCAAAGTTTTGATATCAATCAAAGTGCATAGGCGAACACATATCAGGTAGACACAACTTGTGGTTTCACCAATGCAAAGGATCATCAACAAGAAAAATTATATTTGTTTTACAAGATCTATCATTCAGACCGAGCTTATGAGTTTCACAGATGAAATATATCAGCGAGAAATTTGTCCTCTCACATCGATGATACAAAGGAAACAACTCATCAGAAAGGAAAGTATCATCAGAATGAAGCTAACAAATCATACCAAGTAGTTGTGGGTATGTGCAAGATCATCATGGAAAAAACAGGCCCTTAAGTGGCAAAAAATTCAAAAAAATCAGAGTTAGGCAACTAGATGTAATTTTTTTAATAAGTTATCTATATTATTTCAAAATTTTGTAAGAATAGAATCTATAGAAAATTGAATGTAGTTTCTAAACTACTAGGTTTTTTTAACAAAAAAAAAACCATTTGGTGAAAATTTGAAATTTCAATGCAGTAGTACTTAAAGTTTAGGGAAAAAATAAGAAGTAGGTATCTGTCTGACCACCCTAATTATAGTAAAATGATAAAAAAAATTATAAGATTTTAGATATAAGTAGAGGACTCATGTCCCGATGTAATGCATAATTTTTTGTAATTTTTTTTGAAGTAAATAATTAATTATGAATTTTTTATTAAAACTCTTAAAAATATAAAAATGTCTATGTCTAACCACCTTAACTTGGTCAAAACTTCATGAAATTTAGTTTTTCTTCTTTTAATCCTATAGTATGTGAAGCATAGAATGTGACGCATGTGTTGGATTCAAAAAATTTGATACCATTTGAAAGTTGTAGATGTTTTTCAATCAGCCTATCAATCAGGACTTTAGTCATAATTCAAATAGAAAATGAATAATAATTACTTATTAAATTCAAAGTAAAGCATAATTTATATTGGTGGAAAGTTGAGAATCTCCTTTAAAAACCCTTTTCATTTCGTCAATTTTGGGTAAAGAAAAATTCATTAGTGACATACCCATCATATTGCCACTTTTTGGCCCATCATGATCTTGCACATACCCTTGTGTCTTACCGATCAAGCACAAAAAAGTATATCGGTAAAACAAAGAGCTATCAGTGTGAGTTTGAAAGGTTCTCCCGACTCTCCATGTCACACCAATAAGTTATATCAGCGAGAGTCTTGGTGACATATTCAGGATCATAGGAATGAATATTAGGGATACTCATAGCATCAGAGAAAAATTAGAATGTCTTAGTGAAGCATGATCTCTTGCCGATGAAAATGTGAATTGATCAAAAGATCATCAGAATGACTCTTGGTGATATGTACAAAAGATCAAAAGGATAAATAATGTATCAATGAGAAGGAAATCATGTCTCCACGACCAACATGGTGTTTGATGAACGTTGGCTAAAATAAAAAATAAAGGGTTTCCCAGAGTTCAAATTATGTTGCTAATATAGGGTACTTGATGTGACAGTGAGAATTTCAAAAAGATTGCAAACTTGTGCTCAAAGCTGAGACATTAATGGCAACATGAACGCAAAGAGATAGTTTATTTCTTGAATTGAATAGCAATAATTGAAGAAGCTATTGAATGGAATTGAAAACAGAAAAAATAGGAGGAAGGACAACGAACCAGAGAACCTTGTGACCGAGGGATTTCAAGCAAAAACTAGGAGTTCTTGCAATTTCATTTTCTAATTATGTCATTTTAAAGAAGTGTAATGGAGGGAATGAGCTTAGGGAAGACAAAAGGAAAAAAAAAAGTTGAGAGTAGTCATCCCAAGAGAAAAAAACTAAAAATTGAAATTGAAAATGAACCAAGTGTAGTCAAAAGAAAATTAAACCAAGACCTAATTGACCAATTACCCAGTTTTGGACCTAGGGCCAAGCGCTCCGCGTAGCTTAGGGAAGATGTAGAAAAGTTAGAAGATAAGTGAAAACACAGAGGAGACACATGGACCCCAATTAGGGGATATGAGCTATTTGTCTTCCATTACCACCAAAGGAACCGGTATGAACTAGTGTGTAACCCTTGGAAATTTAACCTAGGAAAGTTGGTCTGCCCAAATCTGTTTGTAGATGTGGAATTGATAAAAGTGTTAGCTACCAGTTATGATCCCAATCTAAAAGCTATTTACAGTTACCCTTCTGGAAAACCATTCATACACATATCAGAGGTTGAAATCTATGATGTTTTCAATCTATAAGGAGTGTTCTTCAAGAAAATTGTGTATGAGGAATTGGAAAGAGAATTTTAGAGATTGGATATAGTGTACAAGGGTTGGAGGCTACCACTACATCGATATAAGAAAGATGGTAACACAGTTCCAATGGATGATGGTAATGGTCCCCCATTTCATGTCGACCTATTTGAGCCATACCTGAAGTACACCTATTTCTCAGTATGCCAAGTGCTAGGAGTGGATGCCCCTAAATACATGTCAATTGTGCCAATGGTGATAGCAACAGATGTCCAATTCCATAACTCTCGACCCTTTGATTATGCCACACATATTTTCAATGAGCTCGATGCAGGATTGATGGCAATAAAGAATAGCTCCCCTATTTTGCATTTAAGGAATTATTCAATCTTGATGCATATGATTCTTTACTATGGGAAAGAATTGAAGATGTGTCCTGAGAAGTTGAGGGTTTCACAATTTGATAAAGAGGGAGGATTGTTGCCAGTACAACTTTGGACTGCCATTTGGGATAGTAGATTTGTTAACTCATGCTTTATACATTTTGAAGAGTATTTTGTGAAGCCATTGTATAAATTGTATAACCACCCTTGTGAACATTCATTGTCAGATGAAATAAAAAGATTCCTCAAGCCCAAGGACTTTAATGGGCCTATTAATCACAATTGGGGAGACTGGTACTGTTTGGAAGGTGCAACGATGATTAGGGTATATGGATTTGAGGATACACCCTTTATTCTTCCAAAAATAGTACCTGACAGAATTGTATATCTTGAGATTTCCAGGTAGTTAGATTATTCATATTTCATGAATTTAAGCTCTTTTGGAAAATAGGCATTCATGCCTAGCACACTTTGTTTAGGTGATTTCACTATGTTGGCAAGGGATGGATATGATTTGGTTTTCAATAAATTTCTGCAATATAACATGAAAAAAGGTCTACCTTGAAAAGGATTTGATCTAGAGGGGTATATCAACTTTGCAAGTGACAAAATAAACTTGGGTGGGTATGATCACATACCCTAGCAATATGATTATTTGATTAGAAATCTAGAAGAGGAGGAAGCAGAAAGAGTGGTTGATGAGTACAATAGAGGATTGCTAGATTTTGGGATGTTGTCTTCGGAAGAGGAAACATTTGGAGATAATAGGCCTCGCAGCACAACTAAAAAAATTGCCAGATCAAGAACTCGAGCCTACAAATTTCCTCCCAAAGAGATAAAAGTTAAGGAAAGTTCAAATACAGATGCACGACAAATTTCATACAGATCATTCGTAGTTGATGATGAATTTGTAAAAAACCTAGAGTTCAAGGCCTTCTTGTATAAGTAGAAAGGGAAAAAAATAAGGGAAAGCAATTGAAAATATAACACCAATTAATGAAGGACAGTCAAGTTGTCTAACCTAAAAACAAGTGTGGACAAAGAAATGGAAGATATGACTCTTGAGAAAGGGAGAAAGATGCTAGAAGATGCAGGAGTCATGATTTTTCCAAGGTTAGATTTGAACTCTGCATTAGTCTTTGATAGTTTCTTGAAGAACAATAATGCCACATATAAGCCCAACCTTGAAGGTGTGACCGAGATATATGCAGGATCTAGGTACAATCCAAATGAGGGGTCACTCATGATTTGGGCCCTATATCCACCTCATAAGAAATTAGTTGTGATTGATACTAAAAAATCATTTGGGCATGTGATGACCTTGAAAGTTGGGGAGGTTGATCCCATAACCACAACAGATATTGGCATTAATGTTGCTAAATTGAATAAAGCACAGATTCAGATGTTGATAAAGGAAAAGGAAATGTATAGAATGAACAATGAAAGATTACTTAGAGAGAATGATCATTTGAAGGATATGGTGGGAATAAAATTAGGACCCACTAAGAAATTAACTCATGGAGAGAGTTCTAACACAAAGGATCAATAGGTAGGATCAAATGCATACTCATAGGGGAAATATGATGCACTCACTGCAATGATAAAGAAGAGGCAAGCCAACTTGATGACTTGGCTGAGTAAAATTTTGGGAACACATTCAAAAATTATGCTGAAGAATGAGAACATGAGAGGATTGATGGGAGAATCCATGAGAAACTCGAAGAAATAAGTGAGAGAGATGTTCTAGATAATGCAACTATTGATATTTCCAATCATTTCATAAAGAGACACAAGGACTTTCAAGAAGAATTGTAGGTGGATGAATAGGGCTGATTGATGCCACTAAGAAATGATTACCAAAGTTATTCGAAGACAAAGGAGAATTGAAGGAAAAGGAAAAATGGATTAAGGAATTCGAGTCAATTTTGCAAACAATTCTGGAGGCAGCTACATGAGACAATTCAACACTGGACAAGGCTTGTGAGTAGAACGGACGGATGATGATCATGGAGATAGCAATTCAGAATGCACTTGGAGATGCCGACACACATGCATGTCAGGATTACATTGATCATTTGTCAAAAATCCATTTATGGCTAAATAGAGCCTAATCTCTAGTTCATTATTGTAGTTATACAAAGACTTTTTTGAAAGGACATGTCCTTTAATACTTTGTTATATTTATGCATGTTCTATATGATCAAGAATGTTGTAGATAATTTTGTAGTGATATTTTCATCAAAAAGACTCATATGCATGCAAAAAATTCAATGAAGTTAATGAAGATACATGAAATTGTGGCTTAATCTTTGGTATTAGCTATTTGTGGAATTTTATAGTTATTTGATTATCTCCATTTTGATGCTTTTCTGTTATTCAAATTGGTATATCAAGCATATGTTCAGTTTTTCAATACACATTTGTTGTATTTGTGTGATGTGATCATTTGGTTCTTTCAAGTAGAGATTAAATCCTTATAATCAATCACAGTAACTAAAGAGTATTAATTGGATCAGTAAGAAGAATCAAATAATTAGGGTTGCCATTATGTCTCAAGTAGAGTTTGTCAGCCATTTACTTGCACATTTATACAAGTTATAAACCATATTTATGTGCCAACAGTTTGAATTATTTCCATCATAGATTACACCTTCCTAGATCTTCATTAGACTCCATACACCCAACAAGGTACTGGTCTCATATATTTTACCTTTTAGATTAATCCACTTTATTTTTACATCTGTTAATTGAACATATCTCTTTCATATTGCTCACATAATTTATGTTAGAAATGGATTGCATTTGTTCACTACAAAATTGCCATTCTGAATAGATTGTTACACCAAAACCAAGTCATGTAAGTCTGCTCAAGTCAATATAGGTACACCCACCTAGGTTTAGTAGTGCTTGAAGAGTAGAAGGTCTAACCCATCTGGCCTTTTATGTTACCCTGAAATGTATCAAGAGTTTGTCAACCTCTCGAAGCATTCAACTTGTGTTTTTGAGAGCTAACACTTGGTTGGGACCTTAGTGCCTCTTTAATTTTTGATAGTTTTTTGCGTAACAAGGAAGGAGAATACAAGTTAAGCATAGAGGGTGTGAAGGAAATTTACATAGGGTCAAGGTTCAATCCTGATGAAAATTTAATGTTGATATGGGCACTATACCCACCTCACAAAAGGCCAAAGACCATTGCTATCAGAAAAGCCTTTGGACACATGATGAACCTTAAAGTTGGGGAAACTGACCCTGTGGCTTCAACAAACATGGGCATAAGCATTTCCAAGCTCAACAAGGAACAAACAATACAATTGATGAAAGAAAGAGATTATTGCAAAATGAAAAGTGAAAAAATAGATTTGGAAATTACTGCCATGAAAGATGCTGAAATGAGGATCACCTCTAGAACTGATACAAAGTTGTAGAGTGAATATGAGCAACTGCAAGAGGAACATCAACAACTAGTAGAAAAGATGAAGGATCTTCAGTTTGACACTGTGGCAACAATGTTGCATAAGAGATTTACAAATCTAAAGATTATGCCTTGATGATTTTTGGCATGTTCATAAAAAGAACTATGAAGCCATTCTTGAGCATGGAAGAGTGAAAAACAGATTGGGTACTAAGAGACATAATATGCAACTACATGAGGGATCTGATACCAATTCCATCTTGGCCATTGACACAATCATGACAAAGCATGACAAATATGATGAAGACCTACACTTACAAAACACAGGGTTTGACGATACTATGAAGTTGGGATTACCCAAATTATGTGATATGAATGGGTTTTTGAAGGAATGAGATGATTGGATGGATGAATGCAATAGGATACTTTAGGAAGCATTGGATACAGTCAAAGCAAAAGGGCTATTGCTGGATGGAGCATGCAAACATATGGAATTGATGTCAAACTTGAATATGAAGCCCGAAATGCAGTGCATGATGTGGATACCCATACGTTGGAGGAGTATAAAAAATATCTCTTAGTGGCTAAGTCAATGTTAAGAGAAGATTAAATTGTTTAATAAGTTTAATTATTTTCCAAAATAAAATCCGAAGAGACACCTTTGTTGGGTCTTCTTCTTATATATATGAAATTCAAATTGTAATATTTGATCATCAACACTTTTTAAGATTTTAATACTTTTCAACAATGAAAGACTTATTTTCTGGAGTAATACAATACCAGTAATTTTCTATTTGTGTGTGGAAGATTCTTTCATTTGGACTAGTTCTCTGTTGTTTCTTTTCAAGCAATTGAAGGCAATGTAAAACGTATTCTAATTAATCTCCATGACCATCTTATAATTACCTATCACTTTCCTCAATCTACCTTTCCCCATCAGGTACTCCCCTTCGAATTTGTTAATGGAGTTGGGATCCCAAATGTGATCTACATGGATCTTTGTTACAAACTTAGGAACATATTCAGTAATGTACACCATGGTCTGGTATACCATATATCCCTTCGCCATAGAACCCTCAGAATGTGCTCTTTGTCTAACCAAATCTTTCAAAAATTTCAAGTGCCTCTCAACCATCCACATTGACCTTGTGTGTATAGGTCCACACAATTCAATCTCCTCAACTTGGTGTATGAGGTAGTGTTCTTGTGCATTGAAAAATGTCGAAGGTAGACACTTTTGCATTTCACACATTAGACAAGGAATTTTTCTCCTCCAATAAAATTTATATCTTCTTTATGGATTTGTTTAGATGACAACCATCTACAAGTGATTCAAGGCACAAATATATTGACGAGATTTTAAAAAAAAATTACAATATATTACATAACAAGTAAAAAAAATGGAAAATATAAGATCTATATAAGGAATTGAACAAAGATAGCTACTTACCTCATGTATTTTCCAAGATCATATATAACTTGCTTGACATTGTTGTCGAAGTTGTTTTGGAGAGATAGAGGTCGAACGTACTGCAACAATTATAAAATGATCTTTTCATTAGTTTTTCAAAAGTAGTAAACATAATACATTGAAAAGTACATGCAGTATACAAATATATATAAAATATACCAGAATAATTACCTTAATGAAGGTATGCCAATCATGTGTTTTCATCCCTGACCCAAATTCACCTTTCTTTGTTATGATATTGTTTATGTTCGCAGCAAATCCTATGGGAAATCAAATTTTTTGTATGACTTCTTTTATAACATTGCTTTGCTACTTCGTTAATAACCAAGGAAGGGATCTTATATTAATTTGGTCTCCATCGCTTTTTAATTGAATGACATTTTTCATTGCATGATTGGATTCCTGAATGTCACTACAAATTTTTACAATTTTTTCTTTGTCATGCCCTCCATCCAATATTTTCCATAACATTTCTATTATATTCTTTATGATATGCATTGTATCAAACAAATGCACAGTTTGTAGCTACTCATAGTAGGGCAACCTACTAAATTGTCTAGGATAACTTTTCAATCCCTATGGAAGTCGACCATTAATGCCTTGATGACCTTCATGAAGCATATAAGTTAAAAAAATTAACAATGACAATCATTGTCAATTATAGCATGAGTAAACAAAACTTAATATAAAAATATAAATTCCAAACATATCGGTGCATGAAGTTGGGTAGCAATTTTGTGGCCACTTTTGAAAAAAAATTAAAACTCATAGAGTGAGCGCGTTATAACAAGCTCGCGTTATTTCACATTAAAAACAAAAAAAAAGTGAAATAAATTGCCTTGGAATTCCAACCCAAAGGCTTGGAGGGCATTCCCAACTAGATCAGAGATGTGTTTTTGCAAATTGTACAGTTTTTCACATAATCGGGTCCGTGCTCACCATCAGGATTGCATCTGGTTCAATATCGACAAAATCGAACACATGGGTAATGTTAGGTTCTTTGTTCGCTATCCAACGATGTAATTTTTTTCACTTTCTGACAATGTTAAGCCTTTCATCTATAATTTATTTTGTTTGTATGTCTCTTTTTTGGAAAAAAGTAGTGTTTGGTGTTTTTTTTGTTATAAATTATTCGTTCATCAAAATTTCAAATAAATTATATGTTTAGAAACTAGACTCCATTCTTCAAATTCAAAAAAAAAAGAAAAAAAATCCAATTATTTTCTAAAATTTGTAGGGGGAGCACAGCCAAAATTCTGCTTTTCAACCTGAAGTGCCCACTTAGAAAATTAGTAAAAAAATCAAATATTCATTAAAAAATTATCAGAAAAATCATGCATCAACTAGATACTGTTAGCTAACTTATGACCATAGCGATTTGAAAAATACTACAAAAATTTCACCTTGCTAGGGTCCTACAAGAGTTCCTATGTTATGTTTTTATGACAAAAACAACACCAATATTTGTACGTCCCTCTTTTGAAGCCCTTAATCTCAACCATTTTCAAAATAAATTACTAGTTTAGAAAGTAGACTTAGAGCGCTTCAATCCTTGTTTTTGTTCCATCTCAAAATTTTGAGTGTAACTATCCTCAATTTCACATCCAATGTCAGTATTTCCTAATTTCTGAAAAAAAGTGGCCACTTAAGCTCCCTTTTTTAGAACCATCTTGGTGCACTCACCAAAAAATTTGATCTGATGTATAACCTTGACAATTAATTCTATTATATTCCAACTTCCATAGGTGATTCCAACTTCCATAGGCGAGGTGTCATTCTTCGTGGTTTTGATGGAATTGAAATTGTCTTTGTCCTGTTGGTCTAGAAACATCATACATAGTGACACCATTCCATAACTTTAGTAACTTGTCAATAAGAGGCTCGATACATATGCATTCATATCTTTAACTTGGTACTTACCTAGTTGAATGAACATAAACATTACATAATTATTATAACCATTTTACTGCAATATATATATAAATTAATGTACATGACTATTAAATGAAAAAAATATAAGTCATTATGCAACAGATAAGACAAATGAGATGCTACTACATTAAAGAAAATTGATGTAAACAAATACCTAGAACAATCATTGCCGACATTATGTGCTCCCTCTTTATTGACATCCATGGAGGAATGTTATTGTTGATAACAAAAATAGGCCACACCGAGTAAATAGATCTCAGCTCTCCAAATGGATTGACACCATCCATTACCAATGAAAACCTGAGATTATGAGGTTCTTCTTTAAAGTGTGGTCATTTTTCCTCCATGTCCCTAAATGCAGAACCATCTGCAGGAATTTGAAGAATTTCATCTCAACTTCTATTTCATGCATGGTAATCCATAAATCATGCTAAACTTTCACACCTAAATAATCGTTGCATTTGTGGAATAATGGGAATATAACAAAGAACCTTGCGAGGCACCTTTTTTGTTAGTTGATTTGTTCAATATCTACTGATATGACATTATGTGCATTCTATTCCAAATTCATGTTGTTTATGATATATAATATGATCATTGGGACATGAATCTATTGCTTGATACTCCATTCCAATATATTTCATAATGGTAGATAAATCTTAGTATGAGCGAGGTAAAATATTTGATGGTGGTAACAAAAATTCACCTATCAATCTACAACAAAAAATAATTTGTTAATATAAAGAATATTAATGGTACATATTTTATCCTTTATTTACTAGTGATGAACTAATTAACAACAAAAATAGATGAAAAAAATGACATATATGACATACCTGAACATCCGTGAGATTGCTATGTTGGATAAACCATTCATAACCTTCAAGTTCACCAACAACAATACAATAGAGAGAAGAGTTGTTTGGAAGCCTTCATGAAGGGGCTTGTATGCCTTCTCAAGTATAGGTAAATCATGAACATCATCAAAGTCATCTTGATCATCATGATCAGCTGTGCCACTAAATGTGTCATGGATCAATGTATTTGTACCATCATCTTCAACTATATTTTCTAGCGCATGATCATTTTCTTCCATAGGATCATTAAATTCATCTTCGATATTCGTAGCTCCATGTTCCTCCGCCTGCAAAACCACATTCTCCAGGTTGTGATAATCCATATCATGTGCCCTAGGTGTATAATAATGATCGACACAAATAAACCATGATCATGATCAAGTAATTTTTTTTATATATAAAAAATGTTAAAATGATATAAACATTTACAAATTCAATCAATATAAAGACATATAATGAACAACTTACCAATGGACGATAATCATGCCCCCCTTCAACTTGACCATGTTTCCTACAATATTTCTCAACTGTTGTGATTAAAAGTCTTCTTTTCTTTAAGCCCTTCCAATTATTGCAAGGACAATAACATTTCCCATCACCCTTTCTTTTCAATCTAGCCCACAATCTAGCAAGTGTATCTTCATTTTGTTCTGCACTAATATTATCTAACATGATTTTTCTTTACCAAGCTTGAATATTTAGATCTTTAAAAAATTATCAAACTCACACTCCAATAATTTTTTAATCATAGAGAAGTAACAAAATCTAATAATTTTGATATTTTGCACCAAAAAAATTTGGCCTATGTTCTCCACAAACTATCACAAGTATAGTAAATTCACAAGTATAGCAAAACACTGTCACATGTATAGAAAAATTTTCAAACTCACTTGTATTTATTAAAAATCATTTGTCGAAACCCCAACGAATGCGAACCATATACCCGTCGGCCCACAAATTAAGGAGGCTAACCATATGTCGGCCCACAAATTGATGGAAGGGGATGGTTGACTTTAATTATTTGTATGTTGAAATACCAAAATCACGGAGCATCACAATTTTGATGAATGTCAAGCATAAATTTAAAAATAAATAAAAAATTTCACAATAAATACACAAGTACTCGACGATACATCTAATTATACATCTTTCGTCGAAAAGTTTTGTCGTATTTTGTACTCAAATGAGTTAGTGATGTTTTAACCTTTGGAAAACCCTAACCCTAATTTCTAAATTGGTTGAAGTGTCACTAAACAAGTATGTGTTGCACTTTAAAATTAGAAACCCTAATTTTAAATCGCGACTAGCGTCGCCATAAACATATGTGTCGCTTTAATTCATTTCAAGGTCACCAATTTAATTTTTGGCATCGCTATATAGTGACATTGCCAAAGTTCAAATTTCAAAGCATAATAAATGCATCTGAAAGTCAAATTTAAAATCAAGCTTGGAGTTACATACCAATGGTCTTGTGCCTGGAAGCCACTGAAACTCTCGAACTCAGTCATAAACAGAAGAGGTAAAGAGAAAATCACAAGATATAAGAAAATGGTAGAAAATTTAAAGAAATTTTGTATTCCTATCTTTTATGAGTTAGATCTACTAAAAAATGTGAAAGGTTTGAAGCAAGCTTGTAATTCTATTGAAAGGAGTAGATAAAAGAGTTCTACAAGGTCATAACAAAATACGCCATTCAGAGGCCAAAAAGGAAAAGCTAGCACATTTTATAAATGGGTGGAAATGAAGTATTCAAAAAGAGTTTAGATTGTTCAAAATGACCACAATAGAAGATTATTATCATTTTTCCTTGAGGGTAGAAGAGGAGATAAATAGAAGATTTTAAATCCAAGAAAGAGGAAGAGGTCATAGTGGAAGGACCTTTGGAACATTCTATGGAGGAAAAACTAAAGATCAAAATAAGAATTAAGAAGTTGGTCCCAACTAGAACCAAACAAGAGATAATTATTATTTCCCTGATGACTAGAACAATGGTGAAAAAATAGGAAGAGGAAAACTTGTATGATGATCCAAGAGAGAAGGCTTCAAAGGAACCTATTTCCAATGTGGAGAGGAAGGACATTGAACCTACAAGTGTCCATAATATCAAGGAATGAATAATAGGCAACCTAAAGATAATGCTTGAGTTGCACATATAGATGAGGAAGAAAAATTTGACCATTATGAATATGTAGAAAGAGGAGAGACTCTAGTCATTAAGAGAGAATTGTTTAATGAAGAAAATATACCAATTCAAAGGAAGAGTTTATTCCACACAAGGTGAAAAGTTGAAGGTAAATATTGTGATATTATCATTGATTGTTGTAGCCTAGATAATCTCATTTTGGAAGAGATGGTTAACAAGTTATAGTTGGAAAGGAAGAGGCACCCACATCCATATTTGATTGTATGGTTGCAAAAAGACCATAGATCTTTGGTCAATGGAAAATATTTAGTAAAGTTCAATATTGGGAATTACCATGATGAGATATTATATGACACTATGTCTATATATGTATGTCATCTATTACTGGGGAGGCCATATAAGTTTGATCAGTGCATTGTCCATGATGGCCATGCTAACACATATTACTTGACAAAGGATAAAGTTTGTTATAAGTTGAAGCCCCTAAAGAGGTAGGAGAAAAGTTATATAGTAATGCCATAGTTTGATTGGTTAATGGTAGGAATTTTTTAGATGGTATGAAGCATGAGCATTTGTGCTTTGCATTGATTCTTAGAGTAAATAAAGAAGAATATGCACTTCTAGAAGTTTTAGATCCACTAGGATAATTCTAGGAAACTATGTCAAATAATTTACATGAAGGTTTTGCCACCAATGAGGAATATTAGTCACCAAATGGATTTGATAGCAAGAGCCAGTTTTCCAAATAAGACAACCCATAGAATAACTCATGTAGAGAATGAGGATCTGAATGGACATGCCCATGAGTTGTTGAGGAAGGATTGATATGAGAGAGCTTGAGTCCATGTACAACACCTACAATAATAGCGCCAATGAAGGATAGAGAGTAGAGAATGTGTACAGACTATCAAGCCATTAAAAAGATAGCAATCAAGTGTACATATTTCCCTTACCAAGGATGGATGACATTGTGGATTTCTTGAGTGGAGTTAAGTACTTCACAAAATTGACTTGAAGAGTAGATATCATCAAATTTGGATCGAAGAGGGAGATGAGCATAAGACAACCTTCAAAACACAAGAGGGTTTGTATGAGTGGTTAGTCATTCCATTTGGGTTAACTAGTGCATTGAGCACATTCCTATGGCTCATGAATGAGGTATTAAGAGAAATTTTGGGTAAATTTTTCATTATTTACTTGGATGAAATTTTAATTTTTAGAAAAATATTAGAGGATCCTTAGTGCATATTTGTATAGTTTTTGAGAAGCTAGGGGGAAGAGAAATTGTTGATTAACCTCAAGAAATGTAGTTTTGTAAAGGAGTTGATATATTTGGGATTTGTAGTCTCAGTCTAGTGACTTAGGATATCCCCAAATAAAGTAAATTCTAGCATTGAGTGGCCCGCACCAAGGGGTGTTATAGAGGTAAGATCCTTTCATGATCTCATAAGTTTCTATGGAAAATTTATTGATATATTTTTAGTAGTGTTTGTGCACCCCAATAGAGAAAATGAGAGGGGACAAAAATGAGTTTAAATGAAATGTATGAGAAGATAATATATTTGATTTGTTAAAGAAGAAATTCATAGTGAAACTTGTTTTGGTGATTCCATATTTCAAAAAGAGTTTTGATTTGTTAAAGAAGAAAGTCACAGAGAAACTTGTGTTGGTGCTTCCATATTTCAATTTAACATATTTAAGGTAGATTATTATGTTAGTGGCAGTTCCATGGAGTTGTTTTGAGTCAACAAGGTAAGCTTGTTGCCTATTTTAGTGAGAAATTGAATGATGCCAAGAGAATTTAATATTCTATCTATGCTTAGAGTTTTATGTAATAGTTCAAGATTTGAAGAAATGGAGGCACTATTTTTTTCCAAAAGAATTTTTTTAATATACCGATCATTAGTCCCTATAGTACCTTAGTAGTTAGGGAAATGTGAACTAAAGGCACTTAAAATGGGTTTATTTTTTGTAGAGTTACGTGCATGTGTTTTGAAACAAACATGTGGGAAGACAAATAGAGTTACATATGCCTTAAGAAAAAGGAAAAAAATGTTGATAGAAATGAAGATAGAAGTTGTTGGTATAGTGTTGTTAATTGTCACCCTTGAAAATTTCATACTAGGTTTTTTTTCTCCCTTTGTGCTTGGACCTAATTATGCATTTAATTTCCCAATTGTGATTTTAATTGCCCATTTTAAAACATTTATCAAAAAATCAAATATTGGAAATCAAAGTAGGAATTTATTATTTTTCTCCCAACACTTTGGATCCTAAAAAATCAGGAATCCAATCTTAGGTTTAGGGTTCCATAGATTGCCCATTTTGGCTCCAAATTTAAATATGTCAATGTCAGTAATTTATTGTTTGAAATTCAAATTTTAATTACCAGCTATCAGGATTGAATTTTTAAGAAATTAGAAGAATTACATATAAATGCATATTATTTTTACCATTTTAATTAAGGATAGGGACAAAAAATTGGAGAGCAATTATTATACTTCAAAAATCAATTGAAGATCAATCAAGAGTATAATTTTCAAATTATTGTAGCATTGTGTCATTTAGGAATCATGTCAATTTTTATGTGAGTTTTGTTTGTGTTTTGAATTCATTTAATTTTTGAGGACTAACACTTGTAGGTCTTCAAATCAAATCAAGTCAAGAAAAATTAATCATTGAAGGTGATTAGTATGAATTCAATCCATCAAGGAGATCATAATCTGAGTGGTGAGTTGCAACAAATTGTTAATTCATTATTTTTATCATTATCTCTATCCTCTCAAAATGATACACTATCTTTTATCATCAATTTTCCATTGTGGAGGTAGGAATACCAACACAAGGTTTGACTTAGGCAAGCCACTATACAAAAACAATACTTCCCCTCTCATGTGTGCATGTTGCATATAAAAACTGAATTGGATGAATATTGAAGGCTATTTGTTCATTCTTGCTCTTGAACCCTACAAGGTTTTAAGTCACAAAGTCTACATTTTCCTAGAAACACATGAAGTTTTGGAACACAAATCTTAGAAGACACAAGATGCAAACTAGGTACCTTAGGAATGTAAAATTAGTTTTTAAAATTAGGAGTTTAGTCTAGGATGTAGGGATTCTAGTTGGCTAAAATCAGCTCAAATTTAAATCCCAAGTTTCTCTATGTCTTCCTTCTACATTTTTGGATTCTAATTTTGCTTTTTTTTTTTAGTTTCTCAAAATTCATAACAAAACACTACATTTTCGTAGTTTAGATACATCATTGCATCATATCAAAATCCAATCCAAATCCAAAGTTGATTGATTCCCCTTTTAGGTTGTTAGTCAATCTTATATCCTTGCCAATCTAGATTCCCATATGTTTGTGGAAAATGATTGATTTTAGTGATCTAGACATTAGACCTAAGATCACTTTTACATCTAAACAATTGGGTTCAATGAACTCAAGAGTTTGTATCTTGAAGATCCAAACTTTGTAGAGGCCTAAAAGACATAATTGGAACCTATTTCTCTAGATAGGACAAGATGGTTAGATTTTATAATCCAAGATGGTATGTTGTTTAGAGGAAGATAGTTGTGCATTTTGTGGAAATCTATTAGAGGAAACTTGATTAAGGAAAAGCATAGTGGAGGATTGGTAGGACACTTTGGTCGAGATAAGACCATTTTTCTTGTAAATGAGAATTATTATTAGCCACAATTGCACCAAGATGTTAATAATTTTATGCAAAGTTCTAGAGTGCATCAAATGGCTAAAGGAAAAATTCAAAATACTAGGTTGTATAATCCATTACCTATATTAGAGAGGCCATGGGAAGATATCAATATGGACTTCATTCTTGATTTACCAAGAACACAAAGAGGATATGACTCAATATTTGTGGTGGTTAACAAATTTTTCAAAGATGAAAAATTTCATTCATGTCATAAGAATAGTGATGCTGTTCATATTACATAATTATTTTTTAGAGAAGTGGTTAGACTTCATGGTCTACCAAAGAGTATACTCTCAAATATTTGAGATACCAAATTTGTTGGGTATTTTTGGGAATAATGTTAAGAAGTTAAAAACTGACTTGAATTTTACTTTTGCACACCATCCAAAAACTGATGGGTAGATAGAGGTAAATAATTGGGAAAAACTCTAAGATCCAGTAGAGATGCCCATGGATGAGATTTTGTTTTTCTAGGGTAGAGTAAATTTTGTATCAATAGAAGCACTAGTAAATCCTTCTAGATTTATATGGGAGTAGTCCAAAAAACCTTGAGCAAAAATAAATTGTACGAGAGAGATATGCCATACAAAGAAATTTGAAACACTAAAAGAACTGTGAAAGGGCACAAATCAAACTTTGAATTCTTAGTAGCAGGCTAAAGGTGTGATTTGAAGTGGAGATTTAAGGAACGTTGGATATGAAGTCATTGTTCACTAAAGAAACAAAGGCTCCAATGGGAACATATAACAATTTAAATAATAATTTAGAGCATGTTATATTCTAAAGAAGCATGACTCAAGAAATTCCTGATGAGATAGAATTGTTGAGTTGGATAAAGCATCTCTCATATGTTCATCATTATTCATTTAACAAAATATCATGAAGGATATATGGAGGATGAAACAATAAAAGAATAATAGAATATTTCTGCACTACTTGAGAGAAGGACCGAGATAGAAGACATATTGGATAGCCATGTGGGTAGAAGTATAAGAAACAAGAATATGAAGAATACTTTGGTTGATTGGAATTGAAGACCTATTAATATTTGTCATGTCTATCTAAAGGCAGAGGTTGACCATCTTGTTTTTAGCAAAACACCTGAGATGTGACAAGGTCACTTCTTAAATTACCTTGGTTGTCTAATATAGGAGCATCCAAGGTGTAAGAGTAATCTTGCATCCACAAAAAAATGTTTATTCTAATTTTTGTTAGGTTTGGTGAATGAATTTCCAATAAAGCATAAAAATGGTAGGGTTACTATTTTTAGTAAGTTGGAAGGGCTAAAAATAGTAGGTTTATATTTTTAGTAAGTTTGCATTTGTGCATTTATGGACATGAAATCTTACATAAAGCTCCATAATGATGAAATGAAGCCAATGGTGAAGAAATCACTTGAATACCATTTTCATTTGTGATAAAATATTTTTTTTTCCTTAAAATCCCTTTAAAATATTCAAAGTTAATTTTGAGCCACCTAGAGGTTTCACATGAGCTTGAAAAATGGCCAAAATTATAAATATCCCTAATGGGGCCTTTGTTACAACCTTTTCTCATCGAGATCTTTCCAACGGTGTGAATGGTTTGTCAATTGGATAGATGAGTCAAGAGTTATGGCTCCTAAAAGTTGGATTAAAATTTAGGAAATTTTTTAGGCCCAAAAAAAAGGAGGTGATAGTTAGTTGGAAAGGGAAAAAATGATAAAGTGGCAAGAAATGAAAGGAGAACCATTATGGATTCGAAAATAGATGAATTTCTTGCTTTTTCAACATAGAATGAAGGTTGGGGTTTTAGTGGCCATTATCACCATTCACAGATTTTCTTGTCTAATTTTTTGCATGTTTTTGTAACCCAAAATTTTGTAGTGGCAATCTTGTGACAAAATAGTTGTATTGCATTTGATTGCTTGTATGTAGTCTATGATTTCATGAAAGTATAATAAAGGTGCATATTTGTTGTTCCTAAATTTTTTTGTCCGTGTGAGGTTGTGTTTGAGGGGGAGTCTCCCTTCATTACAAAGTAGAAAGAAAATTGATTTTATTCTTCTTATGAAGATGATTCAAGTGATCAATCTATTTTGCATGACATTGATATTTATCATGCCCTAATTTCTTGCAATATGCACATTTAGATTTCTCCTTCTTAGATGATTCCCCTTTGGAAGAGGAATCATTATGTTCTTTTTTGGAAGTGGAACTGGTTTGCCTATTCTTCTTCTAGGACTATTATTTTTCTTATCTTTGCCACTAGAACCCTTCGCATCCTTTGCAATCAAGGCTTATGATTTTGAAGACATCAATGTGCCCATTTGAATAAACTTATCTTTCTCCTAGTGAGTGACATTGAATATCATCAAAAAAGCATGCTTTGTAGCATAGAAGGTAAACACAAATATTGTATATTCAAGTCCTAGCTTTGAGATAACATTGAATATCAATTATTTATCTAAGTTTTCAATTTTACAATTATTCAATTATGCTTTTAATGACTTGGATTTGGTGATGAAGCCTTGCATGTTTTAAAATTTCATAGATTATAACTTATTAGTTCATTTTATAATAAATTCATTAGATTTCTTCTATTTTCTTAAACAATTTTAACAATGTAGTCCACATAACTCTAGGTATAGCCAAATGCTCAATGTAAAACAACAACTCAAGAGAAACACACAAGCACAAATAGCCAATAGCTTCTTTAGAACTATTTATCCACTTATTCTTTTTAACTTCATCATTAATTGGTTCATCATCAAGAACATGAACTATCATATACAACCTCTTAACTCTTAATAGTTTGTTTATTTTAGATGTATAGGAATATACAAATACCAAACATTTTTTAAGACACCATGTGGCCCTTTTCTAATGGTGAAACTAAATATTTTGCAAAGAGTCCACTAAGACTCAGGTTTTATTAACTTCAAAGAATCAACCCTCTAAAAATTACAAGAGAGCTAGATTTAACTTGATTTTAAAAAATAATAATAATTGATATTATTGAATTTTCTTTGTCAAACATAAAATAAAATAAAAAACATATAAACTTTAAAGAATCATTGTACAATAAAATTATAAAAGAACCTATCTTAATTATTTTTTAAATAAAAATTATAAAACTAAATTTAATTTAAGATAAGATTAAATTAATTTTTTTGATTAAAAAAGATTAAACAAACCAGCTAGAAAGATAACATCATATTAATCCATTGACCAGACCAAGCAGGAAAAAAACAACAAAAAGACTACCAAACATGACACAACAAAGAACAAATTAATATTATTAAATTTTATTTTCCAGAGATCATCTGCTGTTCGGGACCTTAGAGTCAGGCTCTACCGTTTCCAGCAATTGGACTGTGGACTGCGAACGCATGATTGCCTTTGATATGTGCGGGGTTTGGCAGCAGACTGATGCGCTGGCTCAGCTCTTTCTCTGCGGAGTGGGCTTGTACGCAGCTATTCTTTGATCAATGTGAGTCCTTCCACTTCAAGTATTGAAGTTGCTCTGGGTTTTATTTAAACTGTCACACCCTTTCAATTGAAGTGCTGCAGCTGTGACAGGTTGCCAATTGTATCAGGGAGTTTATTTAAACTCTTACACCATTCCAACTTGTACATAGCAGAACTCAATATCAGTTCCTGACAAATTGCCAATTCCCAAGTAGCAGGCAAAAATCTGAATGTACATACGACCAGTTTGATGGAGAACTTTATTTTGAGAAATGTCTACAGTCGCTCAAATAACTATTGCAGGGACACTGTACATGGAGTGGTCGCAGAAGACAATGAATCTGCACCTTCTACTTTTTATGATGGTGAATTGCTTAGTGGGAATGGGTGCTGAATTGCTTATAGTGGGAATGTTCGAATTTTTAGTAAGTAATTTGTATAGGCATGCACTGTCACTTACTAAATATCTCAACGACTTAAAAAGGCATTTTCAGTTTTTTTTCCTGCACAGTTTTGAGCTATCTGGCCAGATCCAATATTTTGTCCCACTTGCAGTCTATTGCTCTGAAATGTGTTGGTACGAAGAAAAGATTAGATGTGCAGAAGCACATTTATTCCAATTTTAGGCTTTCTTGTTATACTCCTTTACCATCAATTTTCTTGTACTTTTACCACAACCTTAAACTTGATCTATATTTTATATGACTAAAAAATCATTATAAAGAACTAATTTCAAACACCCTCTTCTAAGTGTTTGCAAGTAGATTTTTATTTATGTTTTCGGCTCTATTTCACCTAAGTTGGTGACAACTAATGAATAACTCTTTCGATAAATTGTACCTAAGGTAGGGTTGCATACATACTTGTATAGTTGCATACACAGAGACTCAAGTAGTACTACATATTTCATTCACCTAATTTTCTTGTATCTTGATCACATCGATACAAGACATGAAGGCAATATAGGAAATGAATATTGTTTCTCATACTTGGGTAAGGAAAACTTATGAGGTTTTGTGACTTAATATTTAATATAAACTTTAAACCTAATTAATAATAAAAATAAAATATGATTCACTAATACTCAAATAATCTTTTGTGTGGATTTATTTTTTATTTTTTCAGTAATTTTAAACTTGACAAAGGTACAACATATTTATGATATTATGCACATATTATGATTTTATTGAGTGATTTAGAACCTAATTGGTTCCGATGAGACTAAGTCTCTTGTTAGAGCTTTATTATTATTGACATAAGAGCCCGAAATGGCTAATTATTTCTTTGTTCCATTTTCAACAAGATTTCCAAAATGACTACTTTTAATTTCTATGTTTTCAATTATGATTAACATTTATTAAATAAATCACTTGATAATATTTAATGAAATGTTATTATTTATTCTTATTTGTATAAATATTATTATTATTTTTAGATGATTTGAGTGGGTCTTTAAAAATTACTTGGTTAGTTACAAGAGTTGAGAGATAAAGTTAATTAATTAAAATTAGGGATGCAAAGAGGAATAATTCTAATTAATTGAATTTTTTTATCATGAGAGTAATTAAAGAAGAATGGTTTATTTTATCAATTTATAAAAAATGAATATGAAATTACATAGATAAAATTGAGGTGTCTAAGTGATAATGTGATATATTTAGTGTTGTTAAAAGTAAATTTAGATATAATATTAAGTGATCAATTTTAGATATTTACATTAAGTAATTACAAAAATAATAAATAATATTTCATAAATTATAATATCATATATTTTTTAAATTATCATGACAGAAATGAGTAAGAATAAAAAAAGATATTACTAAATGATTTATAAGAATATATATCTATAACACTCAATAAACAAACTATTAATATCTAAAATTTAATAAATTTAACTATGAATATTTATTTATTTATTATTTTTTCTAGTAAAATAATAATAATTAATAGAATATATTTATTTGAACACAATTATAAAAGTTTAAAATCAATCAATTAAATTGTCAACCATTAATAGTAGCTAGAAATTCATTTACATTATATGTATAGGAAGAACAACAATAAGGATAGTTTTAATTCGTAGTATTGTAAAAGTGCCAAATGCAACACAAGTTTTAAATACCTACATGTTTTATTGCTGAAATGCTTCTATGACACCATCTTTGTAGGTATTGATAAATTTACTCTTTAATCCATCGAATCTATTGAAAGTAAGCAAAGTTAATGCAAGAAGTTGTTGAAGAGAATATGTAAATAAATAATATTCAAGGAATATTCATACAAAATATAATAATATATCATAATTCATTCTTATTAATTGTTTAGATTATACTTCGTTTCATAGCATTAATTTCAAATTTTCAAAATGTGATATGATTTTTAATAAAAAATTTATAGAAGTTATAAAGATTGGATTCACATATTATAATCTAAAGTGATATCAAAAATATAATTTACATTTTATAAATTTAGTTTACATTTTATAAATTTTTAATAAATATTTATAATAGTGAACATGGCAAATAATATTAATGTTGCAATTTCAGTAAATTAGTTCCATGAGCAAGGTCAATGGTATTAAAATTTTAATTATGTTGTTGTGGTCTTTAGGATTGTGCCTAGCTTGTAAATATATATTTTTAAATGGACAAGTCAATTATCATATGGTGTAGTAATTAACTTATTAAATCTGATTTAGAAGGACAAATAATGCAGAATGAAGTCATCCAACACATAGTTATATAGGAAAGAATTACACTATCTCGCTTCTAATATTTAATCTCTCCATGAAAAGAATTCAATTATCTTTATTATTTTATATTATGTAAACTATTACATGTAATATAATATGCAATGAATTTATTTTATTATTATATTATTATATTTTAATAAATTTTATATAATGTATATTATTAACTATATTTTGTAAATAATATCTTATTTATTATAAAATTAAATTATTAATTACAATTTTATTTTACATATTTTCATTTGTTATTTAATTGTGTATTTATTTTATATATAAATATATTTATTATTTTATATTATATAAATTATTAAATATTTTTTATATTTTATATAATGTAAATTCTTAAATATTTTTTAAAATATTATTTAATTATTATAAAATTAATTTTTTATTAGAATATTATATACTAAAAATTTATATATATGTTATTTACTTATGTATTTATTTTTTATATAAAAATGTATTATAATGGTATTTACTATTTTATATGATATAAATTAATAAATATAATTTAATATGTACTAAATATATATACTATATCTTTAAAATATAAAAATGGAGAGAGAGGTGGATGGAGTGAGGGGTAGATGGAGAGAGAAGGAGATAGAGGTGAAGAGAAAGTAGAAAGGAGAGAGTATAAGAGAGGGAGTGGACACACTTGTTTCTCTCTCCTTATCTTTATCTCTATATCTTTCTAGCACACACGCTCCTTGCTCTGTCCTCCCTATCTCTACCTTTATCTCTCTATATCTTCATCCTCTCTCTCCCTCTCTCTATTACTTGTGTTTATAACCTCATTTATCTCTCATGTAAGGCCCTTCCTTGCATGCAATCGATACAACCCTAGTGTACTATGTATATTCTATTGATTACTAGTGAATCACATTTGGAGATGATGAATGAAGTATATATTAGACATAGTAGATTTCCACAATCCATGTAGATTATCAATTGAATATTTTTAGCTTTGATTGTGTTTGTATTTTTTGTATCAATGTTTTGGATCATACTTTGTGATCCATCATATATATTTTCATTATTATATTATATTAACAAACCTTAGAGTAAATTTGCAATCTCTAATACATCAAAACATGAACATCTTTAAATAAAAAAGAAGTGAAATTATTGGATTTTGAATTGTTTCAAGGGAATAATTAACCCTTATAGATCATATATTCTAAGTTTTATTTAAGTAAGGATTGCTATCTAGGTTAAATGATTAATTTTTGAATCTCTAGCTTCTTATATTTGAATCTTATAGAATTGTGACAATTTATTTGGTGATATATGTAAATTGAAAAATGAATATATATAGTCTAGAGTAGGCTACAACAAATATGTTATGGTGGAGATGATTATGATTTATGAGTTGCATTTCAATGAACTAGTTAATTTAACACAAAGTTGGGAGGGATGTTGGAGTTAGATCTTACTTTACGAACACTAATGAGTTTTATGTCTCCTATGGTGGATATTGGTAGTGAGTGTGACTACAAGATTTATAGCTTGCGAATGATGGAACACAAAGGTTGGTTGACTACAACCTAGTATGCATGGATGAAACATCAATCAAGTATGGTAAGACCACAAGCATGTGGTAGAGGTGAGTATAACATATTCTATATTTAATTGAGTTGTAATCAACAATAATGAATAATTAGATAAGGTAAATTAAGTGGATAAATAAATGGTTCTTTCTAATTGTAGTATTTAACCAATTTAAGATGGATTTTTGGTTGAATATAAATGGTGTGAGCCAATGTGTAGGCATAATAATTATTTCAAGGATAAAATGAGGACCATATAGACCTAAGTTGATACCCCTTTAGGTAAAATGAATTGTTCTGAACCCTTGTAACCAGAAAAAGCAAGTCTAGTGTTAGTATTTAATATTGGAGTGATTAATTTTTAAACCTTAATGTTTTGGGTTATGTGTTACTTGATGTATTATGAGGGTAGTTAAGAGTATGAGTAGGAAATTAGGGCTTACAAACCCTTAATTGGAGTTAAAATTCAGATGCATTCTTATTGTGGTTTTAAAGGGGGTTTAAAAACCTATTTTTAAGGTCCTAGGATAGATGCCTAGGTGTTGGAAGCCTAATTATGATTATATCTTGGACCATAGCCAAAATATGATCCTCATTTATTGACCTTTTAAAAAAGTGACGGATCTGGGAGATTTGGGGAAAGGGGAAATGTCTTGGTCTCCAAACCTAAATATGAGATATGACATGAGAGAGGGAGTGACCAACTACTCCATCCCCCTCTTAATGAAGAGGAATAATTTTGGCATGGAGTGGAGTGTACACTCCTCCCTTCTGCATCTCCCAAAATTTGTTCATGCACTTATGAGAGAGTGACAAGTGTCACTCCCTCATTCAAGAGGATTCATGTTGAATTCCTTTATATTTTGATGGAAAAGAGAAAATAGATGTTACCCACTTCTCCTTTTGGAGAATCCCATGTCTTTGAGTTTTGGAAAGAAAGAAAGAAAGAAAAGTTGGAAAAATGAAGGAGTCCTCACATATGGGATGGAGTTCAAGAAGAATAGTCTTAAAGATAAGCTCATCTTCCTCCCTTGTTTCTATCAAATTTGTTTAGTAGAAAATGTGTTGTGTTATTTTAAATTTGAAAATTTCACTATTATGATATAATTATAAAAAATAATTAAGTTACTATCACAATATGAACTTTAATTATAATATTGTCATCAAGCATAACATTATATTATAAATAATATTTCCAATAAGTAACATTAATCAAAATTGATTTAATATTTACAAGAAAAAGGAAAATCGTTAGCCAATGATATAAATAGTAATATTAATATTATGAGTAAATGTTAGTATTGCAAAGTAAATAAATAATAAAAACATTAATACTAATGCTATCAAATGGCAATGATATTGATAATGGCAGTGGTAGTAGAATTGTGTGTATCATTAGTCAAGATAGGATACCCAAATGAATAATAAATAAAACCATAGAAGTTAAGTGAATACGTCAATAATATTTTTATTTACAATGATACTAGTTTTAATGTGACCATTCATAAATTGGTTAACCTATCAATGTTAACCTCGACCTAAAGATTTATACTAAGCTCATCTACCATCGGGATCAAGTAAAAATTTTCAATTATAAAATTAATGGTCACATTAGTATTAATCCTATTCATACACACATTATTGTTTACAACATATTGTATCTTGTGATTTATTGGGGTCATTGGTAATAATGTGGAATTGAAATTATTATTCTTTAGATTCATATTCTTATATTAAAATTTACACCATAGTTCATAAGGGATTATAATTAGTGTTGATTCACTTTATTAATGGGGGATGATCCCACAAAGCTGGTTTACAATTTCTGGGAGATTATGATTTTTGTTGAAATCAAATATTTTTAGAAAATATAATGATTTAATCCTTTAAAAGTTCCATTTAAAGCAATTCAAAAGATGAGGTTTTGATCAAACTACCTTAGATCAAACCCTTTAGATAAAATCCCGCTAGGTTTTTTAAAAAAAATTGTTGAGTTTTTCTAGGAACATTTTTTGGGCATGACATCTCACTCTTGCTTCCTTTATCTATATGTTCTCATCTCTCCCTCTCCCTCTCTACCTATATCTCTTTAGCGTGCTCTCTCTCTCTCTCTCATTCACTCCATCTCTCTCTCTCTCTCTATATATATATATATATATCCATATCTATACCTCTTGTTATATATCACTTCCTATGTTTTTATCTTTATATCTCTCCATCTCCCTATCTCTCATTACCTTCCTCTTTTTGGGTGATCCCACAATGTTGGTTTACAATTTTTGGCCAAATTGGACATTGATCTGATATTTTTAAACTAAAATTTCACTTTCAAGTACCTATAGCTAATAAACCATGAGGAATTTGAAGATGATGCGAACTAGTGATTTGTGAGATTTTTTCTATAGATTATAAATATATATTTTTAAAAGAATTGGAATCAGATTGCATTTCTTTTTCCATCTCCTTCAAAAACTAGTTTTTAACAGTAAACGCCATTTTTAAAGAGTGATGTTCACCGTATACAACATAACTTATTTTGTTTGTATCAAAATTCAATTTTTTTTTTTGTTGGATCAAGGACATCAATATACAACACAAACATATTTTTTAGAATTTTTTTTGGTAATCTACTATTTTTCGACATGTGCAAAACAAAGAACTTGTTTTTTGGTGAAAAACCTATATTCACAAAAAATAAAAAATAAATATGATAATTAGATTAAATATATTTAAAATTATAATTTTTGGGAAGCTTATAATAAGTACTACATAATTTAAAAAAATAAAATTTAAATGAATTCATTTGATCCCCCAAAGGGTAAATCAAAAGTGGGGTTTTATCAACATTTGATAGGTGTAAAGGAGACTCTGTTATAGGTATGGTTTAAAATTAGTGGGGTTCTATCCAAGGGGGTTTCATCTGACGTGGTTTGATCAAACCCTCTTCAATTAGAATCCTTTAAATGGGAATTTTCAAGGCTTAAATCATTATATTTTCCAAAAATATGTGATTTCAGCAAAAATTAGGATGTCCCAAAAAGTGTAAACCACTATTATGGGATCACCCTTCTCTATTTATTTATCCCTTTCCCTCTTCCTCTCTCCTTCCATCTCTCCCTATACATTTATCTATCTCTAATCCCTCTATCTTTCCCAAGTTATATCTATTTCTCTATCTCTCATTTTTATCCCAATCTCTCCCTCTTTCTATCCTTATCACTCCCTCTTTCTATATCTCTCTACTTCTCTCTCCTCTCTTTGTTTTTCTCCCTCCCCCTCTATCTATTTATATCTATCTATCTTCCTCTCTATCTTTCCCTCTCTCCACGTCTCTCTCTCTAACTCACTCATATACATAGACACTCCATGTTTCTCCCTCCCTATATCTCTCCCTCTCTCCATACCTCTCTCTAGATTTATCTCCATCTATTTATCTCTCTCACTATACCTCTCTATCTCTCTATCTCTCCCTCTATATATATTACTTACCCTCTCTATCTATCTAGTGTGCTATCTCTCCTCCCTGTGCTCTCCTGCCTCTCCCTCTCTATCTCTTCACTCGACTCTATCTATTTCTATCCATACCTTTCTCTACCTCTATCTCCCAATCTCTCTATCTCAATCTCTCAATCTCTTTTCCTATCCCTCTATCTCTTTCCATATCCATCTCTATATCTCTATATATCACCCTATATCTATCTCAATCTCTCCCAATTTCTATCCCTATCACTCCCTCTTTCTATATCTCTCTACTTATCCTCTCTCTCTTTTTTTCTCTACCCCCCTCTCTATCTATTTATATGTATCTCCCTCTCTCCACATTTCTCTATCACTCATTTACATAGAAAATCTATGTTTCTCCCTCCCTATATCTCTCCCTCTCTCTATATACCTCTCTCTATCTCTATGTCCCTCTATATATCTCTCTCCCCCTATACCTCTCTATCTCTCAATATCTTCCTCTATCTATATCACTTTCTCTCCCTCTCCCTCTGGGCCCTCTCCTCTCCCTCCATCTCTTGATCTCCTCACTCCTCTATTTTTCTCTTTCTATCCATACCTTTCTCTACCTCTATATCCCTACCTCTCTATGTATCTCCCTATATCTCTATATCTTTCTCTACCACTCTCCATCTCTATATAACATCCTATATCTATACTTCTCCCTCTCCCTCTCCCTCTCCCTCTCCCTCTCTATATATTGAGCTATCTCTATCGTGTTATCCCTCCATCTCTCTCTATCGAACTATATCTCTCCATGTCTCACTATATCACTTCCTATCTCTATTATTATATAAACTTCTCTCTCCCTCTCTCATTTTCTTCCTGTCTCTCCCTCTCTCTATATTTATCTCTTCCATATATATCTATCACCCTCTCCTCTCTCTTTTTATCTCTCCTTCTCCTTTTCTCCATATTGTGGTCCTCCATTTCCACCTCCATTTTTATTCACTATCTCTATCTCCTTATGTCTCTCTCTTTCACTCTTCCCCCATCTATCACTTCTTTCTCCCTATTTTTTTACTATAAAAATTTAACATGACCTTGTTAGTAGTAAGACCCAATTATCTTTTTGATTTTGAGGTTTTGTTTTAGTTTTGTTTCAATCCCTGTACATGGATGCGTAGTTGATTTGAAGCTATCACTTCTCATTTGAGAGGTTTGTTTCATAAGCATTACCATTTTCTAAATGGCTACCAATTAACCTCAGTCACTACACAAGTTTATGGAAAAAATAAACCAAAATATTTCCTAATTGACCTTCCACACATCTTCGACATACCCGTTGCACACCAAGGTGTGATTGCTAGTTAAAATTCTATTTTTTGTTGATTAAGTATTTCTAATTTCAAATTTTTATATATTATCTCATATTATAATATTATATGATATATTCTTAAATTGCATTATGTTATATTATTATATTATATTTTATTATATTATAAAGTATCTTATATTATATTATATAATATTTATAGTACATTATATTATAATATATTATGTTTACTATATAATAAATATTTTTATTATTATTAGATATCAATATATTTTTTTTTTGATACGTAAGGAGTTGATTTTATATATTCAGAAAGATCTACATGCGTCTGCATTGCAGGAAATTCTAACAAAGAGTTTTAAACAGCCAAAATTTAACAGGACAGAGTTCGACCCATTTCCATAATGGAAGCACCGAGCAAAAAATAGAGACTTGCTTCCTCAAGGATTACAAATTTGCAAAAACTAAACTCCAGTTCAAAGAAACCGCAACTACCAAGACATTAACAGTCATGCCAGACAAACACTTACCCTTCCCCCCTTAAGCCCAGAAACCATTTACCTCTGCAAAGCATGTGAAGCCCTCCACCCAGTCCATACCCTCTGCTGGCACTAGCTTCACTCTTTTCTTCAGAAACTCCACTGCCACGTCCGCCAGTGTGCGATGCCGAGACAATTCTGAGCCTTTGAGATCCAGAAGAAATGGGTATATTTTGATAGCTTCATCCGAATCCCACATGTTTGTCAGGTCCGCCGGGCGTGGTATGCCCTTACCCAAGAGGGCTGCCTTCAGAGAAGTATCGATGCCCCCAAGCAAATCCTTCCGAAACAGTCTCACCATCAAATCCTTGGCCAAGGGTTTCGGTGTGGCAATGTCCATGAGCGACGCAAGAAACCTGGAGGAAATTTGAGTATTGTCCCTTGGAAATTCTTTACGCTCTAAATGTTCCTTTCCAAGGACCATTTTCACTGCTGCTACCGTCGCCGGATCATCTTCAAGCAATATTCATTTGAGACGCTGGTCCGTTACTTCCCTAAAGGCGATTTGCCTTTCCGTTGCCACAAGCGAAACAGGAGTATCGACCCCGAAGGAATCAAGACCTTCCGCCGAAATGATGATTGTGAATTTTGATTTCGCCAGCCTTGCCATTGTCGAAAATGCGCCCGGATCACCCTGCAACAAAAAACATAAAAGCAGAAACCAAGGGGCTGAACTGTATTTTAGGAGAAGGCTTCCTTAATTTAACATGAGAGCTCAATAATGAAACATCAGTCATCGAATACGGATAGAGATTATGAGCTTTGCAAATCTGTCCTTTGCATGAAGTGAGACTCCTCCCCCGTAGACCTGTAATCAATGCAACTTAAGGAGCTTATCACACAGCACGTCCGCGCAAAGAGAAAGGTAGGCTGTGCACTACGTGTCATCCGGCCAACTTCGTGAAACTTGAGCCCATCATTCCACTAGACCCCTTCAATTTAACCGTGCAGAGAGGCTGCCGAATAAATCTACCAATGCCATTCGCATATTGCTAAATTTGGTATGTTAATGTGGTTATCTCCGCCCGATCCAAAATCCACGTGTCCATCCCACACCCCACCACCCGGCCATTTAGACATCCATTGTCTGTGTGTGTGGCGAAGCGGGGGGAGGGAGCCCACCCATCCGCCCACATTAGATATCAATATTTTATATATTATAGAATAATGATATTATATATACATGCATACATACATACTAGTCATGTCAAGAGTATCCATGATTTTCATTTGTACCATAAAATTATAAATCAAAAACTTGTTTTATACTTAGATACCATTAAAATTATTGTTTTATATGATGTAATAAGATATTTTGTGTTTTGAGTCTCAAATTTGAGAAGATCAATAGTGTATATTTTTTGTTTCTCATTCATGTAGATGCTAAAATAACCATACATCACACTCAATATTGATTAGGATAGGATTGATTAGGGAGTGCCATGCCTTGAAAAAAAATGAAGATAATTTGGTGAATGTTCTACAAAACACTGGTACCACCTATAATACTCACCTTGACCCAACTCTTCACCACTTCCAATAACCACCAAATGCATGGAATGATTTTATTTTTCATGCTATTCCTATTAGTGTCACCAATGAGCTCCAAAATTTTCACCACTAATTACTCCATGACAATAAAAATTTAAATAGGGGTGCTAATGCCAAGTCACTTAATATATTATTCCTTATTGAGATATCTAGCCGATTTTTCCGTGGAAAACTAAATAATGGTCAATTTGGAAAAAAATTTCTTATTTGTTCTAGCCCTTCATCCTTTACCAATCTTGGCACTTTATAACTTAATTATCACTTATTTTCATTTAGACGTTCAATAAAAAAACTATTTGGATGGATAGAATCCTAATCACGTAAACCTAATATGATGTATGCAAAATGGATTAACTTGATTATCTTGAGCCTTTGCATATTGTTTGAAGATATTTACATGAATAATTTTTATTATTAATAACAATTTCTTTGAAATTACATAAACCTCTTTTGGGTGATATAAAAGAGCAATTGATCTTGCATGAGTCTTACATAGACCTAAATTTATCTTTCTTCTTTTATTGTCCCATCATTGTTAAGAATTCTATTGTCAAACATTTCCTAAAATAATATGATTTTTCATATAATTAATATAAATCCAAACTCAAATTTATAATTAATAATCTAACTATACATGCCAAAGATTCATTTGATTACATGGACATATCTAACTAAAAATAGTACAAAGCAGTCTTGAAATTCAAATTTATAATATGTGATTCATTGAATCGATATAAAAAATAGTAGAAGAAATCTTACCACATTCAAGTAATGATATATAGATGTATCTTTGATGTTTGTGTATAATCTTGAAACAAATGGCTCAAATTTATAATTTTTCTTTTTTGTAAATTTACAATTTTATTATCAAATATATTTTTGAATGGATATATTTATGAAATCAAAATTTACACAAAAAAATATTTTTTGGTCTATAAAAGGTAATTTAGGTCGTAACTCCACAAGTTATGCAGCTTCATTTTATAGTTAACTTTCTAAAATCAATTGAGATGGCTATTTATAATAGATGAAAATAGACATATGATATAGTGAAAAAATATAAGAAAATTATGCCATTGCTTTTAAGGTGGTCGTTCTTGTAAGCTCAAAAATATGGAGGCCATGTTCAACTATAAGAAGAGCTATCACCATCATTTCATCTTCAATACACTCAAATATTATATCTTTATTTACGTATATGCCTAAAATAGACATAGTTCTATAATTCACAACAACATGCACATTTTATAGTTATATTTATATAATAATTGTAATATAATATAATATTATATTTATTAGTTATTAATATTAATATAGGGTATTATTATTATATACAAATATTAAATTATATATTATATATACCATTATTTATTATATTATATAATATTTAATTGTTTTATAGTATATTATTTTTATTTTTTTTAGACTACAAGAATTAGAATTAGGTAATTGCCCCCTATAAACTGTAGTGTGCCTGGTAAACTTTTTTCACGTGACCGATGATGCTAGAGTGACATACCCTCTGGTACCATGGGGATGGTGGGGAGACTAGGCCTTGTGACCTCTTGCCTACAACAAGATACTTATATTATATTATATTATATTAATATCTATGTAATATAATATAATATAATATATTATAATTTTAATATTATGTATTATAAATATTATATATAATAGTAAATATTAAATAATAATATAAATATAATATAACATAATAAAATATAATAGTACATAATATAATATAATATATATTATTATATTTATAATATAATATATAACTTTAAAGTAAAACTTTCATTAAGGTAAAATAGAATAAAAAATAATTAAGATTTTAGAGTTGACGATTTGTGTTGGGGACAAGATTTTTTAGTCTTCTAAATGAAAACAAAGGATGCAAATGAAAAATTGTTATTAGACATAGGCAAGGAAATTTTCAATGCATTGACGAGTCTAACATATAGTTATATTAGGGGAAAGATTGTGGCAAGTCTACAACTATGTCAGAGAATGGATTCTAATGCAACTACAAAAATGGATGTTGGAAGAAAGGAGATTCCCACATCTAACATGAAGTTGTTTAGAATGTGATAGTAAAGTCTAATTGGGCTTAACCAACACACTCTAATGACTAGTCAAGTCCTTAATTCCTAGGCCCTCGTTTTATTCCATTCCTTTTCATTAACACTTTCCTTCCCCTCTCTCTAACCACTGTCAAAGTTAAAACTTTTTAACTATAATTTTTTGTCTTCTTTTAAAGCAAAGATAATTTGAACTTAAACAATATTTTCACCATTAAATTAAATAATTATATAAACTATATTTAATATTATATAATAAATAATATAATATCTTTAATATTAAATATAATTTGAATAATGAAAAAAAGAATATTATATTAATAATATATAATATTAATTATCAATATATTTGTTATTATTGAATAATTATGAAATAATTATTAATCATTATTATATGATAATATATAATATATTATTTAAACTATATTTAAGATTATTTAAATAAAGCATTGCATATATAATTTAAATAATATTAATCATTAATGATAAATAATCTATTTAATAATAATGATTAATATATTTATATAATGATAGAAGTATATTGAATATCAATAAGAATTATTAATTATTATTATATAATTATTATAATTGTATATATAAAATTAAATATATTATATATTTAATAATTATCATTGATATACAATATATTATTTTGAACTTAATCAATATTTCAAAGGATAACCTTAAATTAAATATTTAGGTGAGTGGATGTCAAGTGTTGCAACAAGCATTAATAACATTATTCCATTAGGGGTTGGTGTTCTTACCCTAGTAGGCTCTCTTCTTTTCTTCGTTAGTCCTTTTTGCATTTCTTTCTTTCCTCTCACATGTGTGTGTATTTTCCATTATAGTATGATGGTGTCCTTTCACTCCCCATTGGTGTTGTTTCCCTTGTGTTTCATTTAATGTTTCAGGCCCAATGTGTAACACCCCATCGTGTGAACCCTAAAGGACATATAAACAATAATCACTGCACAATTTTTTTTTATAAAAGTAAACATAACATACATGAATACACATTAAGTCATGACATGAATTTCATTTAAGTAGATTCACTAACACATACATCCCTTGGGGTACACAAGGAGTCATTACGCGACTTAGATCCAAACAACGACAATAAAGAATAAAAGCCGAAGATATAATCCATAACAAAGTAAACATTAACAAATGTAACACATACATGATATATCATTGATAAGAAACCATTTGAGTAAGTAAAACATATACATAATTAACTCAACACAATGAATAACAACTGACATGGCCATTATCCACACAAGGTTTAACGTTACATTACAATACAATGTTCTAGAGGTACAATGATACAAAAGTGTTTCCAAATATAAATGGAAACCATACACAAGATACCATGATACAAATAAATAGAGAAATACAAAGTATCATAACTGAGTCCAAGACAAAGACAACACTGGAGTCGCTGCAACAACACCAATTCGCACCTCTCGATCCTCAACTGGGGACCCAATGGGGTGCTTCGCACGTTCCACCCGACCATGTGAGTCTGAAGACCCACCCCTGTGCTAGGAGCTAACAAGAAAGAGACCTCAACCAAGAACATCCGAATAGGGAACCACAAGACTCGATGTGATACAAAAGTATCATAATACTCAAGGAATTACAATGACATAATCAACAACATCCAAGAGTCAACATAACAACTTAAAATCATAAATCTCATCACATAAATCAAAGCAATGACTCGTAAACAAGTAACCAAAGGATGATCATGAAACACTTCCAAATCAAACTGAGTTAATAAACATAATACAATTCCAAATTGTAATTAAACAATACAATAACATCATATCATAGTACCATAAGAGTACAAGGTCATAAGTCAAATATCAATGAGATCATACAAGACCACAAAGTACACCAAAGATGTATCAAGGCAATGCTTAATAAATCAATATAAATCCCTATATCAACAATCTAAACCAACTCCCATAACCTACTTCCAGAGGAACACAATAGAGTAAAACACATGGGCAACTAGGGGAGAGTGTCATCGCATAGTCCTACATGGGCTGTTCTGTGCTCTTCCTCCCAACTAGAGGCGTCGGTCCCATCTATGGCTTTCATGTGCCCTTCCTCCCAACTGGAGGCGCCGGTCCATAGGGTGACTCATGCGGAGCCGTAAAACTCTCATGAAGATGAGGTCATGACCTTGCCAACCACGGCCTTCTCAGCCTTCCATTAGTCTGCGGAAGCACTAATGAAGATGAGGCATCCATTTTTAAATCTTATAATGATATTACTACCCAACCCTCCTAAGTTAATTATTAGGTTTTCACTTGATTACTAACTCACTCGTGGGTTATCATGTGCCCTTCCCCTTAAACGGGGCGCTGGCCCCCACGAGGAGCCACTCTCCCTAGAGACCCAACAACATCAAACCAAAGAAAACAACCAAGGGTTGTACCATCATAATTTGAACAAAGAATCACAACATAAAAGCGTGCGAGGCATTACCCATCTCGCTAACAAGTACAAAATCAGAGTCTCACAAAGTTTCATACAACCCTTTCAAAATAATGATACTAATATCTTGCCATGTCAAGAGCACATTAAAAGAGAACATCAACTAACAATTCATCTCAAGCCTTTGGAAGCCAAAGAACGACAATCCACAACAAGGGTGAAATGAAGCAACAAGAGTTTTTCCCAATAATTCCAACAGAAGGATAAAATTTCCCTCCAATATGAGATTAACTTAGAAAAGCCATAAAAAAGAAGATTCATCAAGACCCATCCACAAATCAACAATGGTGTCACCTCAAATAGGGAAACACAAAAGAAAATCAACCTTTAATTCAACAGAATCACTTAATAAAACCAAAAGCCACCAATTAGGTATTCCACGGGAGACCTCAATTTTCTCCTCACAAGATACCCGTATAGTTGGTAAACAAATGACCTTTGATAAAATCAACAAACATGACAACAATATAATTTAATGTTTCACCAAAATAATAAAAGTGGGAAGACTGCATTCAATAAGAAGCATAAACTTATCACAACCAAGCATCACATTAGTATCCAAAATACTCCACCACAAAATCAATTAATAAGATGCCCACAACTCAAAACAAACCAAGAATTCACCACATAAGGTTGAACGAATAGCAACACAACTTAACTTAAAGAAGATCACCAACTCACGTCAACTCAAGAAAAGTCACAATGAAAGGATTTGTCAAATCACACATAAATCGACACGAACCCAACAAAATGAAATCACTTCAGAAGCCAAGCAATTCCAAAGAGGACACCACAAATAGGATACACCAAATACCCTCAAATGAACAATGACCATTCAAATACAAGTTATCCATTCGTTCAATAAGAATTAATTTAAAATAAACAAAGGAACTCTAAAATCACATATCGTAATTATCTCAAGGACAATTTTAACATTTCATAATATTCCTTATCATTAATCTCATAATTAAATTAAAAATTATTTCCCTCGAATAATAATATTTGAGACAATTTTAATACAATTTCCTAGTTATTTAGCTTACACACTAATCTTACCATTCCACTCTAAAGGTTATAAAATAACAATATTCACCTACAAATTATCAAAGAATAATCCATAATAATTGTGGTAATAATAATATCCTAAATTTCTTAATCTTCTTAGACAATTTGCTAATCATTTAATAATGGAAATAACCCTCTTTCAATTTTTCAGTGTCAAGGAAACTTAACTTTGTTTATCTTTATTTAAGTAACCATTTTCAACCTAAATATAGTCTTATTTACTTTATTAGTCCCATACATTCATAAGTATATATATTAACAATTATTAACTCCAAAATTGCTTCCCTATTCCTTAATTCACTTATCTTCAAAACCAGCCATAGACACAAATAATCCTTATACATCTTACCCCTACCTCTAAATATATACACGTATTTTAACATTGACGGAAGCTTAGCTCAACATAACAAATTAACATTATAAATATTCCACCGGGGTTATACTTACAAGAATATTTATAAATTCGAATGCCACAACTAATATCCCTTCATCAAATAGAGGTGACACAAAACATTGGATACCCACAAAGTACACACAACTAAAGTATTACTGCCGATATAATTGGCACTGAATACACATTGACTATAATGATTATCAAATGACATGAATTACTAAACACATAGCCTAACCTAAACTTCACACTAAAACACCACTTAGTTATATAATATATGGACTACAGTTGAAGTTCATATGCCAATATATATAGCTAATGCTTTCCATCGAATTCTTACAAATGCACAAACAAATATTATATACACTATACCCACTATAATACATAGGGATATGTAACAACCATTCAAGTATGGATCAACAACTACGAGTCAAAACCATCAACTATCAAAATCAAATCATAATGACACAAACAAATTGCATATACAATCATCCACCTTAGGGGATACCGAGCACAAAGTGTGTTCATGAAATAATCCCATAATTCTCCTATCGAGACAAAGCAAATATAAATCATAGTTGGAAGTGTGTGAGCTTCTCTCAAGGCATCAAATCCAAACAACATAGACTTAAGTAAAGCGATGGCAGGGAAAAACTATAAGGGGGTGCAAATATATATACTGTATACATTATAAGGCATTTATATCTCTCACTACGGTTACAGTCATCTTGGTGAACATGTGAGGAATGCTGGAACCACATGGAATACATTTGAACAGTTGACAAGGAATGCCACAAAGATCTCAAATCGAGCTACGTACTCTCCAAAATTCATACGACTAAATTCAAATCAAAGCTCTAAAATTAATTCAAACGATTAAGAGAGGGATCATTTAAATCTATACACCCTACCAAGATCAAGTGCACCACTGACAGGTTAACAATGAAACCAGAGAGATTATTTAATTTACTACACCTTTGCAAGTCGAAAAGTTGCAGCTGAGAGGGGTTGCCAAAGGTTTCAGGGAGACTATTTAATTATGTACAATGCCTCCACTCTAAATGACGTAACAGTGACAGGTTGCCAAGTATATCAGAAAGTGAATATTGGAATTTGGAAATATCGCCATCTACTTGCATTGTTATCAAATCTCACACATTATCCACAAGACGGTAGGGAAGGAGAAAGGTGAGGTGCAAATACGTGACTTAAGAGAAGGAGAATTAATGTACAACTTTTTCTTTTTAAACACATTTCTGTTTGCTGGCGAGTTTCCAGAGATGTGCTCAAGTTTGAAGTTTGGAAATTAATCTTCACCACTCTCGTACATTTGACAATATTTATTTTCAACTGCAGCAACTACAAAAGAGAGGAAATTGTGACAGCCAAGGAAATGAATTTACAGGAGAAACTAATAACCCAAGGAAATATCCTTCTCAACCATTATCATGGATGTTGCAGATAAAGATTTAGTTTGCAGGGAAGTTATATGCAAGCAATTGCATCTAATTCCTTTTCCAATGCATAACCAAACATAGCAACCATTCAAAACTTTTGTTTTTAAGGCGTAACATATAATCATAGAAAAGATCATACTTATCTTATGGCGTCGATGGTGGGGATGGACTACAATAGAAGCGATGCTCCAACATAGGTGTCCCGAGCCCTCACTGTGCAAGAAGAAATTGCAAATAACCACCTTATCAAATGATAATCAAATTCTCCAGAGATATGCTAATGCCCATGCTGGATCCACCTTCTTCGCCAAGATTATTACCCGAGAAATTGTTTACAGAGATGTGAAACATAATCATCATTTTCACAGATTTAGGATTCATGCAATTAATATTGACGATGTGAAAGGGAAGAACCCTGTGAAAGATTCCCCCCATTGTGGAGACGCTGACCCCCTCAACAAAATCAAAAGGCACAAGAATTTGGATACTTAATCGAATTCCCATGAGTTACAAACTTCATAGTGGTGATGATCACCAAGTTTACATAGTCCGCCCGATTCCCCCTGCTTCCCTCCAGAATAATTCTTGTTTATAATTTGTTTCATGGTGTCTTTTCCACTCCCATCGGGGAACCGTTCGACTTCTATCACTTATTATAATTTCTTTGATGGTGTCTTTTACACTCCCTTCAGCAGACCATTGCACTTCCATCAGTTACGATTGTATGCCAGCCACTACCCCTATTCATTATTTTATAATTGACTATTTAATATATGAACCAATTAGATCAACTATTAAATATTTAATAAATATTTAATAATTTAATCTTTCTTTTAGTTATAATAAAATATATTTATTTTAATAAATATTTTCACCTTAATTTATTTAAACTAAATAAATTATTAGTAATATTTATTTAATCAAAGAAATAACAATATAACAAATTAAAATCAAATGATACCCTATCTCCCACAATTGAAAACAATACGACGATATCACAGATGGAGCGACACTACACAATGGACCTATAAAACCTCTCATCAAATAACCAACTAGTCAACAATTTCTCCAATGGAAGTGATGTTTCAGGTAGTAATGGCACAACCTCAAACCCTAACTAGTGTCACTTGTTCAAAGAGGTGATGGTTAGTAAATCGATCGCCACCCCTAGCCTCTAAAATGTTCATTTCCCTAGAAGAGGTCAACAGTGATGGTTTGGGAGTGGGTGGTGGAGTAGGTAAGTGCTCTCTTTCCACCACAAAATAAACTCTTTCTCTCTCCTAGCATTGAAATGGAAGTGGTTATAGAGAAAGAAGAAAAGAGACTATGTAGGGTAGTAGTATTTATGACTTCTTTAGAAGATAATAAAACCCAATCCATAAATTTTATAGATGACTAGATGTTAAGTGCATGGAAATAAAAGTTATGAATTCAAGTTTCATTTTGTAGATTATTGCGAAAAGGATTATTTCTAGTTTCTTAATTGATTATAAATTGTAGGAAAATTTTTTACTTAAAGGATTTTGGAATGTGGGTAAAAAAATTTTTTGGGCTATGTCTTGGTCACTAAACTAGCTAAATTGATAAGTTCTCACTTTTTCGTACCCTATATGGGTGAGAATTAAGAGTTTACCCCTGCAAATTTGAAACTTTATCTCTCAATTGAGGAGACAAAAGGAACTTTGGTAAACCTAAATGCAAGGGTGTTAGTTTCCCTAACACCAAGGATCAATATCCTAGAGAAGGTTTTCACAGAACATCGGGAAAAAACCCTAGGGTACAAACTTGAAATGATGGGCAGGAAAAATGCTTTCTATCTATGTAAAAATGAAGGGAATATAAGAATAAACTACCCACTGATAAAAAAGAACTTTGAAACACCAAATAAGCCTATTGAGGTTATGAACCCTAATGTGAAAGAAAATAGGGGAGAAATCCCCCAAAATCTCAATTCATCTACCACAAAAATGTGCTCTCAATAACCCCAATCTCTATCAATGTCGTATCTTAGAAGGAGGCTTCAAAAGAAGGAAAATTTTTAGAACACATAATCATAAGTCTACAAAGGTCAATGATTTGTTACCTGGGTTAAAGGATAACAAATAAATTTCCCTTGTGAATTTTTCCTAGAAAGGGACCCCTAAAGATGTAAACAAAATTTCAAAAAATAGGGACAAGAATAACTAGTAGTCTAATTGTCCTTCCCTAGAAAGTGAGACCTAGGAAACAAATACCAACCCAAGAAATTCTCTCCCCTAGACTAGACCCAAAAGGTATGATGAAATTGTGGAAAAGGTAAGGAAGTTGGTGTTTTGTTCGGTGGACTCACTAGTTGTTGATTTAATAAATAAGGCTATTTTAAACTAATTTTAATCTAAATCTTAAAATTGTATGTTAAAATATCTAGAGTAGTGGTGTTACTAACTCTAAAACCTGCTTGTAACTTCTAGTAAAATAATTTAGCAATCTAGTCTACTAGCAAATTAATAAAATATCGATCCACAAGTTTGACCAAAAAAAATACTTGTTCAATCTTGATAAAAAATTAGACTTCAATATATAAAAATCTCCAAATTGTCAATGAATGAGCTAACAAATATCTATAATGAATGTGTCATAAGGCACAACACCTTTTTTCAAATGGGATAGCAAACAAGTGGACTTGATCTTGGGAGAAACATCCTAGTTAAATATGTTTTTCATAATAATATGAGATAAAATTAGGCTTCAGAAAGTCTCAATGTTTCACTCCTATAAGTGTTATCGAAATACAATAAATGTTAAATGAAACATTCATAATCATAATAAATAAATTCATGTAAATTATTTTTAATAAATATAAAGCAATGAATTTGACTTAAACAACTACAAAAAGCATAATGATTGATATTATTTTATTTTTAATAAAAGTACCTTAACACAAAAAGTGACCATATATGTTTATAAAGAACACTTTCTTTTCAAAAGAGTTGGGACGTGTTCAATGCTATATCTTGAAAATAATATTTCATTTGTAAAGGTAAAATTTCCATATTTGTTGCAATATGGTGTGTCCCTAGGTCTTTCATGTCCAACACAACGCTTGGGTTTCTGACATGGTCTAATCGCCTCTTGTGTATTTTAACTAACACTTGTATTGGGCATTGACAAGACAACCATTTGGTGCAACGAGAAGGCCAATAATTGGTATCAGAGTTGATCATAGGTTAAAACCCCTTGCTTGTGCTAGGGGGGATTGTTACAAGATGGTGTGTCCCTTGGTCTTCCTTTTCCATCATAGCACTTGGGTTTATGACATGGTCTAACCACCTCATGTGGATCTTAACTGATGCTTGCATCAGGCATTGATAGGTTGACCTTTTGGTGCAACGACAAGGCCAACAATATTGTCTATAAATAAATAACCATGCCATTATTTTATCTTGAGGTTCCATGACTCCATTATATTTATTAAATCTAAGGAGCATACGACAAATGTTTAATAACTTAGTTATCTTGTCCATCTATGCTCTACTCATAACTCTCTCTATAGTTGAGGAATGCAATTTGAATAACTTCATTCTGAAAAGAGGAAAGGAGACCAAATTAGGATGACATGGAAATTTGATGCTAAGATCTTCCTCGGAAACATGAATATGTGGTGGGTCAAATTGGTTCATAAATGAGTGGTTTTTTTAGGTTCCACATCACAAAAACTTCCAACTATTAGGTGGGAACTTACACTTAGAATTTGAACTATGGAGATTTCAATCCATTGTCATAGACCTTTGGTATATACATAAAAAAGTGTAATCATTTCGAAGCAATAAATATTGTTAATATGGGAAAAACTCATAAATGAGAGTGTATATGAACCAATTTCACCAAAATAACATATATCAATGCTTTTTACAAACTAAACTAGCACTTGCATTAGGAGGAGGTGCAAGGAATATGTCAATTGACTAATATATATAACTAAAAAATTTAAGGTGTTTAAATTGAATATCTTTTTTATTATCTAACAAAAATTTCAGCAAAAGTTGGGTGCAATTAGGCACAATATCATTATTCAAGCATTAAGTTCAAGTTCTCGAAGTTGTATCTTGAATTGGAAGGAAATCCAATAGAAGCAGGAAAATTTGGCATGGCAGGAGAAGCATTATATGTGGAGATTGAGTAGCTTGTGAGAGCATGTGGAAATAATATTTACAATTTAATTTAAGATATGTTTTGATTAGGTTGTATAACATTTAAGACTACCGTATTTTATCTTAAAATTTGAGAAATCAAAACAACAAAAGTTGAGAAATTAGTGTGTTTTTCCCTATATAGAACAAGGGATTCTTCTTATAACTCACAAGTTCACAACCATTATATGCATAGGAGTTTCTCCATGGCCTCCTTAGCTTTTATGCCCAAGGGAGATTTGGCAAATATAGTTTCTCTTAGTATATCACCAATTGCACCATCTTCCTTTACCCTTTCAGTGACAATAAAAAATGAAATGTTTCTAATACACTTTTTTCATCTTCATTGGTTCAAATAAATATGGAACCTTGCACTGCCTTTAAGCTATTGAGGCATACTTGTAATTTGTGTAAGCTATTGAGATTTAACCCTCAACTGGTTTTATGACATCTAAAACATAGAGCCAGTTGCATTTATAATAGTAAGGGGGGGTGATGACATCATCTAAGGTGTATAGAAAATGACCAATTAGAAACCAAGATTTAGAATAAATGCCTTGAAATTAAATGTCTCTAATTTACGAGCAACAGACCAAAAATGTTGTACGAGACCACATGGTTGCATAGACACATCCCCTATATTGGTGTTTCTGTACATGCTGACAAAACAAAAACTGAAGAAAGATAGAAAGGGTTTTCAATGCCTTGTGAATTCATTTTATTGGTGATTCTCCCACCATTGATTCATATAATAGATTTCTCTTCCTTTGTCATTCTTAGATTATTAAATAGTTTTGATATAGAGTCAATTTTTAAGGTATCTATATATATGGCTAGAATTATAAGTTAACTATTCCATGATGACATGCAACTCTGTTTCCACAACCTTTGCATTTAAAAAATGCACAACCTTTCTTCCTAATTTTCCTTGGTTGTTATCCACATTCATTTTTATACTAGAGTTGGTGGAAGTTGGAACTAGTCATCAATTGGGCTATGAGCATCTTCAGCTTCCCGTTGATTTTCCACACCATTTAATCTTTTTCATTTTGATGTTGTGTGTAAGTTGGGATGAATTATATGAGGTACAACTGGTTTTTCCTTCCAAGGTCTTTGTCCACATTGTTAGCCTGAGATTTTCTCTACCATAATTTTTTATTTCTTGTTTTGTGTTTGGGTATTCATGTAAAGTAACACGCCATCTTTTCACCTATTTGTTATTTTGTTTCATTGAACTGTCATTTATCTTATCAAGAATTTCACTTATTATAAATTTATATGTCCTATTTCTCCCTATTTTTTCTACTTAAAGTAATGTTTTTTGTTTCCTCTAGAAGAAAATTCCATATTTATGTAGGTAGAATATTATATGGGACTAATGCGTTAATCATGAAATTATTTATAATTTAGACATTTAAGGATTCTTCTATTTGTCACCTTTTCAACATTGATGCATCATTGTCCTACAATTGACATCCATTCACAGGTCTTCCAACCCTGTAATTCCATGTTTCTACATCTATTTTGTAATTTTGTGTGCCCTCCATCCACCTTGTATCCTCTTCATCTTACACGTTCCTATGTAAGCTTGTTCTGAAAAATTGGTCGAAGATATATGCATTCCCTATCAGCATGATGTTATCAACATAGTAGAGAAGTTTCACCATGTAGCTAGCTAAGTGTACACCTTCTCTCCACTTCCTTTTTATCTATTTTTCCAGCATATCAATATATAAACCAAACAAATTGGGTTATAATGAGAAACTTTGATTAACACCTATGTCACTTGTAAAGGAGTTTGACAACCCTTCCTCTGTTTTAACTTGGGGTTGGACCTGCAAATACAATCTATGAACTGTTACTCTATATTTTTCTGGTGTAGCAATTTTTTGTCAAAGGCTTTCTTGAAATCCAAGAAACAACATCAAAATTATTTTTATGAAAACCATGTGATGAATTCCAAGATCATAAGAGACATGTTTTAAAATGATCTCTAAGTTCATGAAATTTATACACTTGCATCTAGTCTCCTAATTACTTTGATGTAATAAGTAGGGAAAATGCATGCTTAAGCTTTAAGTATAGCAATAGGAATTTTGAAACTAGATACATCTCATTAGGGACATGACAACTATCAGTAAATGAAATTCATAAAGTTTAGAAAACTATTGCTTTTGATATCCAAATTTCTTCTCTACTAGAGACAACTTACAAATAATTTGTATCTCCTATATGTTTTTTTGTAGCTTTAGAGGCTCTTCTACAATAAAATATGCTACATTTAAACATCCATGAAAATAATTTTTTTGCTACTAATTATATCTTTTTTATGTTCACCATAATTATTCTTATTCACAAGACACATTTACAATGTAACTTTTTGGTAGCCTAATTTTACCCTTCTGGGTAGTAGGAGTTGTAAATTAGGTATTAAAACCATGTAGCAAACCTTTTTTCTTCTTCACACCAATGGCTTCCTACTACTTCGAAGACAAAAATCAATAATATACCCAATAGGTAATAGAAAACACAAATTTTATGGTTTTGAGCAGGACATTAGCAAATTAGATTTAAAATTTGTTTTCAAGGGAAGACAAGGAACATTTTAATTGCTTGAAAGTTGTTTTCTCTGGTAAAAATAAAATCTTCATAAAATACCAAAAGAAATGAAAATAAAACAAAGTCGTTCCATAAAGAAGTAAAGGAATTCAGTAATCAATTTAATAATTTATTTAGGTTTTAATCCCTAAGTACAATATTGCAACGAAGAGAAATATAAGATATAAACAATACTCTTGATTAATAATATAGTGAATTCACTAAGTAAGAAAACCCTAATTAAATCACATAGAAACAATTTTTAAAGAAGAAGAAAAAGTGATGATCCTAAATATACAATGGTGTTATAAAATTTGTTACATCTAAGACGATTATTTTTTTGTGTAGCTTTCTCTACTAAGTTATTTGACCCATAAGAATGTGCCATTTGGATTGAAAACTTAAATTCCATTGCCTCTGAACACATTAAAGTTTTGATCTTGATAAGGAAATTTTGAGTTTAAATCAAAATATAGAGTAATTGAAGACAAATAGAGAGTTCCTTTGGTAATACTGGATATTTAAGCAGGGTTTGGAAAAATTGAGTCCTGAGTAAGCAGCTTAAATAGTCATATTTGAAGAAAGCATAGGAGGTTTAAGCCAACTGCCTGGTAGGAAAATGTTCAATCCAAGTTGATTTTTTTCTAAAAAAATTTTGCACATGCCTTCAAATTTTCATTATAGTAACGTAAATAAACTATAATCAAGAAAGAAGCATAGCAGGTTTAAGCCTACTTCTTGGTAAGGAAATGTTCAATCTAAGTCATTTTTTACTCAAAGATTTCTATGCATGCCTTTAAATTTTCATTATAGTAACGTAAATAAATTTTAACCAATAAAGAAGCGTAGGAGGTTTATGTAATTCCCATCATGCAAACCCCAGAGAATCAACATTGCACAATTTTTTTTTTTTTAAATAATACAAATTAAACATGCATTAACACTAAATACATTTACATTGCACATTAACAACTTAACGTTACATTCTCTGGGGCACACGAGGTCACATCGCAACACAACTAAAACAAAAGTAAAAGATAATTATTAAAAACAACTTAATCAAGTATATTACAGGGTGATCCCATAATAGTGGTTTACAATTTTTGGCCAAACTGGACACTGAAATTATTATTTTTAACTAAATCTTCACATTCAGGCACCTATAGCGGCTAAACTGTGAGGAATTTGAAGATGGTGAAAACTAGAGTCTCATCAAATTTTGTCTGTAGATTCTAAAAATATTTTTTTCAAAATTTTTGGAATCAAATTGCACTTTTCCATCTCCCACGAAATAGATTTTTTCAAAACAACATTTTAAAAAAGTGGCCTTTACCGTATAACTCATAACTTTTTTCCATGAAGATAAAATTCTAATTCTTTCAAATTTAGATTTTTTAACTCTGATATCTAGTGCGTCCACTTAGTTAGATAGTTTTTTATTGAATATTTTTTCCTTAATCAAGTTTCAAAGTCAAAAAAATTACAATTCAATTAACGGCCCGTATGCGTAACTTTTTTGTATATGTCAAAATTTAATTTAATTTTTTGTTGGATCAAGGACTTCAATATCTAGTGCACTCATATTTTTCAATTTTTTTTTTTAATAATTCTATTTTTCCACATGTGAAGAACAAAGAAATTCATTTTCAATGAAAATCCTATGTTTAATAAAACTTAAAAACAAATACATAACAAAACCAAAACATATTAAAATTATATTCATTGGATAGCTTGTTCTGAGGAATACCATAATAATTTGAAATAAATTTTAAATGAATTCATTTGATCCCCAAAATCTAAATCAAAAGTGATTTTTTATCAGCATTTTGATAGGTGTAAAGGAGACACATTTATAGTATGGTTTAAAACTAGCAAGGTTCTATCCAAGGGGGTTTGATCTAAGGTGATTTGATCAAACCCTCTTCAATTGGAATCCTTAAAATGGAACTTTTAAAGGCTTAAATCATTATATTTTCTAAAAATATGTGATTTCAGCTAAAATTCATTCCTCTCAGGAATTGTAAACCACTATTATGACAACACCCTACAATAACCATTAATAAATGTACATCCATAATCAAGAGTGAAAGTATCACTACATCCCATATTACAATCATATAGAATCTCATCCAATAATGTTACAAAGGATCCTAACTATTACATCATTGTTTAAACATAAGATTACATGTTCTCAATAAAGAGTTACAATACATTTCCCATACATGTGGGATGATACAAAGTACAATAATATTTGAATTACAAATGATCCACTGGAACAAACTCCAACTAAAGGAATGCTACAAACAAAGGATGCTGATGGGGAACCCAACAGGTGTGGAGCACGTTCCACCCAACCATGTGAATTATAAATAACTCACCCCCCATGCTCAGAGGTGACAAGGAAGTTAACTCGACCATGATTGTCAAACCAACTCCATGAACAACATAGTACAATTACAAATACAAACTCAAGGTTTACAATGACATAATCAACAATGTTCACGAATCCACATAACAATATAAAGCTATGAAACTCATCACAATTAAACAAGGAAATAACAATTAAACAAGTCACATAAGAACATTCATAAACCATCTTCAAAAGAATATGAAACAACATATAGAATGTAATTACTTGAAGAACTGATACAACATCCAAAATACATTTCTAGAGGCAATAAGCAACAAAGCAAATGGGTGTCTAGTGGAGAGTGTCATCACATAGCTCTCATGGGATCTCCTAGCGCTTTTTCCAACTTGAGGCGTTGACACCCATCTATGGATCTCCTAGCTCTTCCTCCTACTTGAGGCGCCGACCCCATAGGGTAGGTCATGTAGAGTCAATAACCTCTCATGAAGACAAGATTATGACTTTGCCAACCGACCATGGCCTTCTCAATCTATCATTAGTCTATGATAGCCCTAATGCATAGACGAGGAATCCTTTATTATCTTGTGTGTTTTACTACCCATCCCGCTAAATTCTATTTTTAGGTTATCACTTGTTTAACTACTCTTACGTGGGTTATCCTGTGCTCTTCCTCCTTTCGAGGCGTCAACCCCCACAAAGAGCCACTCTCCTAAAAGATCTCAAACATAAACCAAAATAAGGAAAGGGTTGTACCAAAATGAATAAAGCATAGAACTCCAAACAAGGCAGTGCGAGGCATTGCCCATCTCGCGATAACTCATCATCACAATGATCACAATTCCGTACAACCCTTCCAAACATCAAACTAATAAATTCAACTCCAAGAACACAACCAAAATGAGGATAAAATTCAATAATTAAATCAAGCCTCTGGAAATAAGGTTCACAATAACCAAAATTGAGTTTAAAATTTACAACAGAGTTCCCACATTATGTAATGCCCCATCTTAATAACCTAAGAATGTTGCAAATGTGATAAAAGGTGTAATAATTTTTTTTTAAAAGTATTAATATTAAGTTAAATAATTGCATACATTCGTTAAGTTACTAAACGATTCACTACTTTGAGTTTTCCATAAGCGACTTAAGTATTTTGCATTGCACATATTAATAACATTAACATAAAGATAAACTTTGCATAACATTGAAATTTCCATTCAAGATAATATAATAAAGTACAACCATGTTTCCATACATTGCATTTGATAGAATATACAATACTCATCCATTCGATGAGGTAGTTCAATAATGATTACAATTACAATTACATTGTTCACCTCTTATACAATGGAGGGATGCTTTCAAATACAAGTTTACAATATACAATGTTGAAAGTACACATAAAATTCCAAGTGCGAGCTCTCCATTGATGAAGCTCTCGATGTCACGATCACAAACTGGGGACCCAATGGAGTAAGGTGCACGTTCCACCCAACCATGTGGTACCCATAGGTCCACCCCCCATGCTAGGAGATAGTAATAAGGTTACCTAGACCTAATCTACTAACCCTAGACACTAGTACAAAACAATCTAATGGTTACATTGCTTCTAGATTTTAACAATTGAATGAATTACAAATACAAGGTTTAACTGTTATTCTAGGTGGAGTGTCATCACAATGTTGCAAAGGTTACCCTGGTGTTTCTTCCTAGGTTCCGGCCCCCAATCCTTGGGTTACCCTGGTAACCTCTTACAAAACCCGGCCCCTATTGCATACTATTGTGGAATCGAATGTCTCTTAAGGAAACAAGACACCGATTTTCCATTCTAGGCCTTCTCATCTTATACTCATGACTAAAGAAGCTCAAGAGTCATAAGAGAGGCATAAGCATCTTGTTAAGTATTTTAGATCTAACTACTGTATTCTTTAGTTTTCACTTACTAACTATTTGTAAGTTACCCTGACACCACTTTGTGTGTCGGCCCTTACAAATAGCCACTCCCCTAAACATAACATGGGAATTCTATGTTCTTTGACTAAGGTTTACAAGGTGTACATAAAACCCATATCAATATAAAAGACCAATGACGTTAAAATGAACAACATTCAATGTTCATAACATAGGTGTCAAACCACCATGCAAAGCCATGTACACATCCTTAGATAACACAAGAAATTTAATCTTAACAATCACAATTTCCCCATTTAACAGTTTGGTCTGGAAGACTTAATCAATAGAGACTTTCCCCATTTTGCCCAATTCCAAAATTTAAGCCATTAAATCAAATATGCATCTACCATTTGGATATATTAAATCCAAATGCATTAGTTTGAAATCAACATATTTTAAAATCATCTTAATTAAAAGATCTATTTCAATAATCAAGAAAAATAACTACATAATTTAATCTATCTTTCTGATTTTGACGAATTCTCTATATATTTATTTTATAATTCCTCAATATAAATTTTCTCATACAACTTAATTTAAAAGAAAATAGATTTATATTAAAAAGAAATATTTAAATTACTCTTCTTTTCTTTAAAAACCTTAATAATAATTATTCTCTCTCTCTCTCTCTCTCTATATATATATATATATATATATATAAAGAATTATAGATACTTTCCCAATAAAAAAAATACATTCACATATACATATACATGCATATATATATATATATATATATATATATATATATATATATATATACATACATACATGTATAATAAATAAAAATCTGAATTCTATTAATGAACCAGTAAAAATCCAATTGAAGTTTTATACACATCTTTTTGTTTAAAAAGTTAATAATAAAATTTTGTTAACCCGCAGCCGAGCCCATGACCCAGCCACAGCTCCAATGGGGAGTGGGCGCGACCCTACCAGGGCTGCGCTCAGCAGCCGTAATGGCTGCTGTGCGCAGCCATGGAGGCCGCGCCTCCTCCAAATGGAGGTGGGGAGGGTTTCGGCCCTCCCCACAAATTTAATTAATTTAAAAAAAAAATGACTGCGTTTTTAAAACGCATTTTGTTTTTTTTTTTTAATTTAATTTTTTTTACACGAAATTTTAAACGAATTTCGCGAGCGGAATTTATTCCATACGATGAATTTCAATGAAATATTCATAATTTAAACCAAACAATTTCAATTTAACAGTATATATATACATATGTGTATATACAAACCCTCAGGGTTTTTTGATAAATAAATAAAAAATTTCATTTCAAACAGACAAATGACAACAAAAAATTAATATTTATTTATTTTTTTCTCGGGTTTTAAAAAGAGCAAGAGTAAAATTTCCAGTGCAAAATTAGAATAACCTCTGGAGGTTTTCATTTCCCTTTTTAAGAAAATATTTCCTTTCTCAAAATTAAAACAATTTTCTACATACAATATTACACAGAGGTTTTTCTGAAATGTACAAATCCTCTAAATAGAAAAACACAATATACAGTTTTCTAAATATACAAGAATTTACAGCTGAATATTCTTTTCTTTCACTAAAAATTCTTTTCAACAATAACAAATTAATGGAACAAGAATAATACCTAATTTCCAAAGCTTACTGGTGAAGAATATTCCTGTTGCCTCTATTGCCTGAAGCGCACAAATCCCCAAAAGCTTTTCCAACCGACACAAAAGATCCTCCCACCAAGGGTTCTTCCACAAATATACAACCCCAGAGGAAATAACAAATCCTCTTAGAAAATAAATTTTACACAGCAAGAATTTTTATTTTTTTTAAGCTCTGATAATTTCCCCGTGAGGAAATTGAACATCCTCTGAGAAATTCCCCAGATCCAATATTACCTCCATGAAATTTCTCAACAACCTCATTAAAGCACTGGCACACTTGTTGAGAAGTGGTTACCAAAAATATCTTCTCCACTTCTCGGCAATTTGCCAATTCAAATATGCATGCACATTTTAATTTTATTAAATTTAAATTTTGCAACCACTATACAAATCTCATGCATATTTTTTTAAAATTAAATTTACCATTTTCCAAAATTTATTTAATTTTCAAATATAACTATTTACTCACTTAATATTTTAATTTAACTAATTAATTTATTTAATTAAATAAGTTTGATCTTTTATAATCAAAACATTTAACTAAATAAGCTAATTAATTAATTAAATAATAAAGCAAGTAATTTCTTTAACATTTAAAATTAATTTAAATAACAATAATTTAAAACATAATATTGCAACATTAAAAATTAACCAAATTTGTTTTCAACACTTTATTCAAACATAAAATACAAAACAAACCTATGACTCTGAACTAAAACAGACAAAGTACTAAGATGAGGGTTAAAGACTAGACTAAGGTAAACCAAACTACTATCTCCCGATCAACATATCCGTTGAGTCTTGACACGCTCAGACCTGAGTACCCAGGTGGAGTCGGTGTCATGTACCTACAAATCCTGCAACCAAGCAAATAACGTGCATACATATACATATATAAAACATTAAACAAACACACCGTGCGGAGAAAATCACAGATATCGCAGGGCACTTGCGAGTGAGTGATGTGATTCCGTTCTCCACACCAATACACTTCACAACAAACTGGCGAAATAAATTGTTGTTAGTCCATCATAACATGTTCATAGCAATAATCAACTGAAAGTAAAACATCTAAACTATATCCAATCATGTCTGTAATCAATAATCATCCAACAAGTATCATCATGTCACAAAATAATCCACTATCACTCAAAACCAGCAATCAAAATATCTAAACAAAGTATCGTCATCAAACAGTGTGAAAACATAACAACAGAAAGCATATGCATAAACGGAGGGGTACTACATGCTCCCCCCCTAGGATCAGGCTTGCTCCTGAAAGCCTGCGAACAGATAGGGATAAAGTTCCCTCATGCATGTCCCATCCTCCCAGGTAGCAGAAGCCTCATGGCTAGGATCCCATTGGACCCTCACCTGATCAACATCTCAACCCCTGAGACCAAGCGTCCGGTGCTGAAGAATGGCCACGGGCTCCAAAGCCAGCTGCCCGTCCTCTACCTATAACGCATTCCAATCAAGTACATGAGATATGTCGGGATGATATGGTCTAAGAACTGATACATGAAAAACATCATGAATACGAGACAAACTAGGTGGTAAGGTGAGTCGATATGCCACGGGACCAATTCTCTCTAAAATTTTGAATGGTCCAACGAAACGAGGCACAAGCTTAGAGCCTTTTTCGTAATGGATTGGACTCTTTCGCGGTCGCACTCGAAGAAACACTCTATCACCAACAGCGAACTGTCGATCTATCCTATGTGCATCGGCATATTTCTTTTGCCTATCCTGAGCTGCTATCAAATGCTCCCTAATATGGTCAACCTGTTGCTCCATGTCTCAAAGCATCTCAGGCCCAAGTAATACTCTATCCTCAAGTCGATCCCAACTCAAAGGAGTTCGACAAGGACGACCGTATAATGCCTAAAATGGTGGCATACCTATGGAACTCTGATAACCGTTGTTATAAGCGAATTCTACTAAGTACAAGTAATCCTCCCAACGTGATTGTTGGTCCATTACGTACATCCTAAGCATATCCTCTAATATTTGGTTAACTCTTTCAGTTTGACCATCGGTTTGAGGATGATACGCTGAACTAAAGTTCAACTGGGTACCTAACGCATGTTGTAATGAAGTCCATAAGGCTGAAGTAAATACAGGATCTCTATCCGATATAATCCTACAAGGAATCCCATGTAATCTAACGATGTCCTCCATGAATATCCTAGCTACGGATGAAGCATTGTAAGATGATCGTATAGGTGAGAAGTGAGCTACTTTAGTCAAACGGTCAATAGTTACCATAATGGCATCATGTCGACGTGATGATGTAGGTAACCCTACAATAAAGTCAACGGATATAATATCCCATTTCCATTCGGGAATGAGATGTGGCTGCAATAATCTAGCAGGATGTTGATGCTCAGCTTTAACTCGCTGGCATTCAAGACATCTGGATACGTAGTCAGCAATATCACATTTCATACTAGGCCAGAAATACAATTGCCAAAGATCGGCATGCATTTTCTTGACTCCTGGATGAGCCGAATACGGAGCTCGATGAGCTTCAGTCATAATTAATGTACGAAGTCTCTCAACATGTGGTACATAAATATGACCTAAATGCCGTAATATACCATCCGATTCTAGGACATACCCTGCAAATCAACCTTCTAAAGGTCTACCAGATTCAATTTCCAACCTCACTTCCTGATATAATCTATCAGTAGGAAGTGCAGCTAATATTTGACCTCTCAAATCTACTTCAAGAGTAGTTGCAGAGATCTCATGTCTACGATGGCTAAGAGCATCAGCCACTACGTTCTCCTTGCCTTGAACATATTTTACTTCAAAATCGTACTCACACAAGAACTCCATCCACCGTCTCTGCCTAGCATTCAAGTTAGGTTGCGTAAAGATGTATTGTAAACTACGGTGATCAATATGAAGTTCAAAATGATGACCTAAAAGAAAATGCCTCCATCAAACTAAAGCATGCACAACCGCAACTAGTTCTAGGTCATGAGTAGGATAGTTTAATTCATGATCTTTGAGTTTGCGAGACTCATAAGCAATCACACGCCCATCTTGCATCAAGACTGCCCCCAAACCTTCTAAAGATGCATTCATACACACTACGAAATCCTTAGTAGGATCAGGAACAATCAGTATAGGTGCATTAGTTAACTTTTCTTTAAGAGTCTGAAAATCTAACTGACACTGTTTTGTCCAGACAAAATTCTTCCCTTTCCTCTGAAGAGAAGTAATAGGATGAACGATTCTAGAAAATCCCTCTACAAAGCGCCTATAATAGCCAGCTAGACCCATAAAACTACGAACTTCACCTACATTAGTAGGTGCGAGCCAATCTACAATAGCTTGGATTTTTGAAGGATCCACAACAATACCTTTTCCAGATATCACATGTCCAAGGTATTTTATTTCAGGTTGAAAGAAATCACACTTCTTCAGGTTTGCATACAGTTGATTTTCCCTTAAACATTGCAATACCTGTCTCAAGTGTTCTTCATGTTCCTTCATGTTCCTTGAATAGACTAAAATGTCATCGAGAAATACCAGGACAAAGCGATCAAGGTATGTACGAAAAACACCATTCATTAAACTCATGAATACATACGGTGCATTCGTTAACCCAAATGGTACTACTGTGAATTCGTAGTGCCCGTAACGAGTTCGAAAAGCAGTTTTATGAATGTCTATTTCAACTATACGCAATTGATGGTAACCGGATTTCAAATCGATTTTAGAGAACACATTAGCTCCCTTAATCTGATAAAAAAGATCATCGATTCTAGGCAAAGGATAACGATTCTTAATCGTAACCTTGTTCAATTGACGATAGTCAATGCACAGCCTAAGAGATCTGTCCTTCTTCTTTACGAAGATGATAGGTTCTCCCCAAGGGGAAACACTTGGATGAATGAATCCCTTTTCTAACAGTTCCTCTAACTGAATACGAAGTTCCTCTAACTCTTGAGTTGTCATTCTATAAGGAGCTCTAGATATAGGCTCAACTCCTGGAATTAGGTCAACTCTAAAGTCTATATCCCTTTTTGGTGGCATTCTAGGAATGTCGTCTGGAAATACATCTGCGAATTCCCTAAGAATAGGATGATCATAAAGAGATACCTCTCGACTCTCACCTTCTTCCAAATCAGTAATTGTTGTTGCAAACAGTTGACATCCCTGATGAAGACATCTCTTTAATTGCATAGCAGATATCATTCGCAAAGAGATAGGTCTTTGAATACCCACGATTTCCACTTTCGCACCTAAATCATTAATACAACTAACTATCTTAAGTCGACAGTCAATTACAGCATGATAAGATGCTAACCAATCCATACCTAAAACTATGTCATACAATCCTAAGGGTGTAACATATAAATCTACTAAGGTAGTTAACGTACCAATTTTAAGTTCAAAGTTATGTACAAAGTTTTCTACTGCTACTTTCGCCCTTGAGGCGAATTCAACTTGCCATTTACCACCTTTCTTTACCGCCACAAGACCACAACGGTCCACAATGGTTGGTGAAATGAAGGAGTAAGTGGCTCCAGAATCAAAAAGTATAGAAGCACTAACACCATGTAACTTACCTTAAGTCTCGACCACCGTATTCTGGTGATCGGCTTGGCGGTCATTAACCGCTGCATATACTGTATGTGCTAGTCCTGCATCACCCACCGTAGGCTCTTAAGCTGTAGGTTGAAACCCATAACCAATAGGACCTCTCATCGGACACTGCTTAGCTATGTGTCCCTGCTGCCCACATGAATAACAACCTATGCCTCTGCCGAATCCTCTGCCACCTGAAGGTGCATTGGACTGCTAAAAACTACCCCTACTGACGGTAGATTGAGCACTCTGCGTAGGCTGATCCTGTCTATTGCGCTTGTTGCACCACCAGTTGCGACCCTTTCCTGTTTGAGGACTGTTTTGTTGTTGTGATTGAGGGTTATTGTTCTTTTGAGGAGTTCATTGTTGTTGTTGCTGCCCACCCTTTGTGGGTGTTTGTTGGTTCTTGGAAGAACAACTTGTCTGTGTCTATCCACCCCGTGGACTAAAACCTACTGCAGGAGCACTCCCAATCTGCACTCCTGTGTGCCCACCTAAAGCCATCATAAGGTTCTCCTCAACTATGCGAGCCTTCTCCACTGTGACTTCCATAGTCTTTGGCTCAAAGACTCGGACACCACCACTGATGCAGGCATTCAAACCCCTGATAAAGTGTTGTACTAGCATAGGCTCATCATCGCCAATACCAGCATATTGCTTGAGTTCGTAGAACCTACGTTCATATTGCTCAACAAAAAGAGCTAACTGACGTAGATCATGGAACTCGTCAGCCCTATGCTGCCTCTAGTGTTCCAAAAGGAACTGTGCTCTGAACCTCTCGAGAAACATCTCCCAAGACACAGAACCAATATCCAAATGGAGCTTCTGCTCCTCTAGGCACCACCAAGTAGAGGAAAATCCTCTCAAGTGCATTATTGCACATCTGGCATGGGTATTGCTACCATAAGGGTGCATGACAAAGCATCTACCCAAATCTAGTAGCCAGGTCTCAGCCTCTAACCCACCTCCTGAACCATCAAAGGTAGGAGGGCATGCCCTCAGTAAATCCCTCATATGACCTGCAATGATAGCATCCTGATGTACAATGTCCTCTATTCTCCTAGGAGATCTATCTCTCTCTCTGACAACCTCCTGCTCATCTACCTGTCTAGGTCCAAGATGAGCTAGGACCTCCTCTAATAGTGGACGTATCTGAGAACCCTCTACTACTAACTGATCAGGATTCTGTCCCTCATTTCTCTGACCCATCTGTTATGCCTGATCACTATGGTGAGGGCTAGGAGGGGGAGTAACCTGAGGGATTGGCCCTCTGCCTCCTCCTCAACCTCTACCATGACCTCTTCCTCCTCGCCTAGGCATGTTCCTACACATAACAATAACGAGTCTTAGATACTATTCGACCAAGGTTATCAGTTGCAACACTACGTACTAGGTCAACCTAATGGACTCGTGATTACCTAGAGCATCCAGTGTTTGTAACCTTGGCTCTGATACCAATCTGTAATGCCCCGTCTTAATAACCTAAGAATGTTGCAAATGTGATAAAAGGTGTAATAATTTTTTTTTAAAGTATTAATATTAAGTTAAATAATTGCATACATTCATTAAGTTACTAAACGATTCACTACTTTGATTTTTCCATAAGCGACTTAAGTATTTTGCATTGCACATATTAATAACATTAACATAAAGATAAAATTTGCATAACATTGAAATTTCCATTCAAGATAATACAATACAGTACAACCATGTTTCCATACATTGCATTTGATAGAATATACAATACTCATCCATCCGATGATTTAGTTCAATAAGATTACAATTACAATTACATTGTTCACCTCTTATACAATTGAGGGATGTTTTCAAATACAAGTTTACAATATACAATGTTGAAAGTACACATAAAATTCCAAGTGCGAGCTCTCCATCGATGAAGCTCTCGATGTCACGATCACAAACTGGGGACCCAACGGAGTAAGGTGCACGTTCCACCCAACCATGTGGTACCCGTAGGTCCACCCCCGTGCTAGGAGATAGTAATAAGGTTACCTAGACCTAATCTACTCACCCTAGACACTAGTACAAAACAATCTAATGGTTACATTGCTTCCAGATTTTAACAATTGAATGAATTACAAATACAAGGTTTAACTGTTATTCTAGGTGGAGTGTCATCACAACGTTGCAAAGGTTACCCTGGTGTTTCTTCCTAGGTTATGGCCCCCAATCCTTGGGTTACCTTGGTAACCTCTTACGAAACCCGACCCCTATTGCATACTATTGTGAAATCAAATGTCTCTTAAGGAAACAAGACACTGATTTTCCATTCCAGGCCTTCTCATCTTATATTCATGACTAAAGAAGCTCAAGAGTCATAAGAGAGGCATAAGCATCTTGTTAAGTGTTTTAGATCTAACTACTGTATTCTTTAGTTTTCACTGACTTACTAACTATTTGTAAGTTACCCTGACACCACTTTGTGTGTCGGCCCTTACAAATAGCCACTCCCCTAAACATAACATGGGAATTCTATGTTCTCTGACTAAGGTTTACAAGGTGTACATAAAACCCATATCAATATAAAAGACCAATCACGTTAAAACGAACAACATTCAATGTTCATAACATAGGTGTCAAACCACCATGCAAAGCCATGTACACATCCTTAGATAACACAAGAAATTTAATCTTAACAATCACAATTTCCCCATTTAACAGTTTGGTCTGGAAGACTTAATCAATAGAGACTTTCCCCATTTTGCCCAATTCCAAAATTTAAGCCATTAAATCAAATATGCATCTACCATTTGGATATATTAAATCCAAATGCATCAGTTTGAAATCAACATATTTTAAAATCATCTTAATTAAAAGATCTATTTCAATAATCAAGAAAAATAACTACATAATTTAATCTATCTTTCTGATTTTGACGAATTCTCTATATATTTATTTTATAATTCCTCAATATAAATTTTCTCATACAACTTAATTTAAAAGAAAATAGATTTATATTAAAAAGAAATATTTAAATTACTCTTCTTTTCTTTAAAAGCCTTAATAATAATCATTCTCTCTCTATATATATCTGTTATATATATATATATATATATATATATATATATAAAGAAATATATATACTTTCCCAATAAAAAAAATAAATTCAGATATACATATAATGCATATATATATACATGTATAATAAATAAAAATCCGAATTCTATTAATGAACCAGTAAAAATCCAATCGAAGTTTTATACACATCTTTTTTTAAAAAAAGTTAATAATAAAATTCTGTTAACCCACAGCCGAGCCCACGGCTCCAATGGGGAGTGGGCGCGACCCTACCAGGGCTACGCCTAGCAGTCGTAATGGCTGTTGTGCGCAGCCATGGAGGCTGCGCCTCCTCCAAATGGAGGTGGGGAGGGTTTCGGCCCTCCCCACAAATTTAATTAATTTAAAAAAAAAAAAATGACTGCATTTTTAAAATGTGTTTTTTTTTTTAATTTAATTTTTTTTACACAGAATTTTAAACGAATTTTGCCGGCGGAAATTTATTTCGTACAACGAATTTCAATGAAATATTCATAATTTAAACCAAACAATTTCAATTTAACAGTATATATATACATATTTGTATATACAAACCCTTAGGGTTTTTTGATAAATAAATAAATAAATTCATTTCAAATAGACAAATGACAACAAAAAATTAATATATATATATTTTTTTCTGGGGTTTTCAAAACAGCAAGAGTAAAATTTCTAGTGCAAAATTTAAATAACCTCTGGAGGTTTTCATTTCCCTTTTTAAGCAAATATTTCCTTTCTCAAAATTAAAACAATTTTCTACAGACAATATTACACAGAGGTTTTCTGAAATGTACAAATCCTCAAAATAGAAAAACACAATATACAGTTTTCCAAATATACAAGAATTTACAGCTGGATATTCTTTTCTTTCACTAAAAATTCTTTTCAACAATAACAAATTAATGGAACAAGAATAATACATGATTTCCAAAGCTTACTGGTGAAGAATATTCCTGTTGCCTCTGTTGCCTGAAGCGCACAAATCCCCAAAAGCTTTTCCAACCGACACAAAATATCCTCCCACCAAGGGTTCTTCCACAAATATACAACCCCAGAGGAAATAACAAATCCTCTTAGAAAATAAATTTTACACAGCAAGATTTTTTTTTTTTTTAAAGCTCTAATAATTTCCCTATGAGGAAATTGAACAGCCTCTGAGAAATTCCCCAGATCCAATATTACCTCTGTGAAATTTTTCAACAACCTCATTAAAGCACTGGCACACTTGTCGAGAAGTGGTTACCAAAAATATCTTCTCCACTTCTCGGCAATTTGCCAATTCAAATATGCATGCAAATTTTAATTTTATTAAATTTAAATTTTGCAACCACTATACAAATCTCATGCATATTTTTTTAAAATTAAATTTACCATTTTCCAAAATTTATTTAATTTTCAAATATAACTATTTACTCACTTAATATTTTAATTTAACTAATTAATTTATTTAATTAAATAAGTTTGATCTTTTATAATCAAACCATTTAACCAAATAAGCTAATTAATTAATTAATTAAATAATCAAGCAAGTAGTTTCTTTAACATTTAAAATTAATTTAAATAACAATAATTTAAAACATAATATTCCAACATTAAAAATTAACCAAATTTGTTTTCAACACTTTATTCAAACAGAAAATACAAAACAAACCTATGACTCTGAACTAAAACAGACAAAGTACTAAGACCAGGGTTAAAGACTAGACTAAGGTAAACCAAACTACTATCTCCCGATCAACATATCTGTTGAGTCTTGACACGCTCAGCACTGAGTACCCAGGTGGAGTCGGTGTCATGTACTTGCAAATCCTGCAACCAAGCAAATAACATGCATATATATACATATATAAAACATTAAACAAACACACCGTGCGGAGAAAATCACATATATCGTAGGGCACTCACGAGTGAGTGATGTGATTCCGTTCTCCACACCAATACACTTCACAGCAAACTGACGAAATAAATAGCTGTTAGTCCATCATAAAATGTTCATAGCAATAATCAACTGAAAGTAAAACATCTAAACTATATCCAATCATGTCTGAAATCAATAATCATCAAACAAGTATCTTCATGTCACAAAATAATCCACTATCGCTCAAAACCAGCGATCAAAATATCTAAACAAAGTATTGTCATCAAACAGTGTGAAAACATAACAACAGAAAGCATTTGCATAAACAGAGGGGTACTACACATTAAAACCAAAATGATAAGTCAAGGAAACAAGGAAATCAAACAAACTTAAAGAATAGAGTAACGAAATAACCTCCACACCAATATAACATAGTACATTTAATTACAATTTTAATTTTGATTTATAAATCACAAATTACTCTATCACATATAAAACATTTTGCCCTTCCCAATTAACACATATTATTTAAAATTCAACACCTTACATTTATAAGCACAAGAATTCAGTGTAATATTTAAAATGATATACATACATATATAGAAATATGTATCTATATTTATAATTATATTTGAGATTTATACATTTAAAATTCTGTTAAAAAAAAAAACATTTAATCATAATTATGTAACTGATCAATACATATATATATAAAATTAAAATCATAAAAGAAAATCACACATAAAAAAAACAATTTTAATTTTTTTTAATAAGGGGAAATCCCCATAGGAGTGGGCTGTGCGCAGTCCAAGGACTGGCACAGTAGTCCTTTGGACTGTCGCAGCTCCAAAGGCCAGGTCTTGGGGTGGGTACGGCTAGGCCGACCCACCTCCCGGCACGAACTCCAATGCCGTCCCTTTTGGGTTCAGCGCAACCAAAACAAAAATATAAATTAAATAAGAACAAAACATAAAATCCATTCATTCGATTTGACCCTCTTATAGCTTTTCAAAATAAATAAAGATCTCACGTAGAAATATATATATATACGAATATATACTACTTTGTATATATATATATAATATATATACAAATATATAAATATATATTTACATAAACATAGAGAAACACAATTTCTGTGTAAAACACAGAATAACACCTATTTAAGATATATATTTATGATTATAGAAAAACAATACTTCAAATCCATTAAAATACACAGATTCATCTTTTCCCCAGTAAAGTAATAGAGAGAAATTGGGCATATTCCAACAAAATTTGATGGAATTTCTTTCTGTTTGTGTGCAATAGAAAGGATTTCAAATTTCTAAAAGGATTTTCTTTCAAAGAAGGTCTATTTATTTATTTATTTTCTTTTCTCAGAGAAATCATTTTTATCTAATTCTTAGATAGATTTTCTTTTACAAGCATAGACTGATTCAAAACACATTTCTATTATTTTTACAGATTCAAAAATAATCAAGAGGAGAGGGTGGTACCTAGAGTCCTGCGCTCTTGAGAATCTGATGAAGCTTTCTTGCTCCAGATGGCCTTTACAAAGAGCTTCTCGTTCTTGCTTCGAAATCTCCTCTCCAGAATACCGTGCTCGAATTTGAATCTCAAACTTTATTCAGAAGACTCTCTCCAAAAATATTTCAAGCAAAAGAATGGAAAAATATTTTACGAAACTTTAGAAGATTCAAAAATACATAACAATTATCTTGTGCAACTTTTGTCTCAATAATCCTCTGTGTGTGAAAAACTCACAAAATTTCCAATAAATAAAAGATATTGCCATTATCTTCCAAAAGCTCTAAAAATCTACAATAAAAAAATTATTTCTTTAAAAACACACTTTTCAGTCAACTCTCAAATCTCATTCGTCCTTTCTTCTTTTCTGTTCTTTTATTTTCTTTATTTTTCTATTCTTTAATACTTTTTGTTTTAATTCTGTTTTTACAACTTTACTTGCAAAGCACATTATTTAGTTTATTTAATCTATTTATTTTATAATTATCTTCAACAAGATAATTTAATTAAATTAACAAAACTCAATTTAATATTTTAATTAGTATTTAATACAATACATGACATTTAAACTAAAACTTTTAAATATTTAAATAATTTATTTTAATAATTATCCTCAACAAAATAATTAATTAAAATAATAAACACAATTTAATATTTAATTAACATTTAATAAAACACATGAATTTTAAAAATAAATAAAACATTTAAATATTTAAATAGAATTTAATCTAACATTATAATACATAATATTACCATCATTTAATTAAATAAATCACAACATATAAAATACCAACATAAATAAGATACGACAAAACACAAACGACAACCACAAAGAACGACAATTACAAGAATGCACAATACCATTTAAACAAGATGGTCTGACATCATGGGACGAGATGACTTCATTGTCATCTCTATTTCAACATTATACCGTTGGGTTATAGGTGCTCGCCCTATCCTGCTGAAGCAGGTGGAATCGAGACTATGTACTTGCAATCCCTGCATCCAAACAAGGTCGTATACATGTGCATATATATATATATAATCAAAGCATTAAATCAAAGCATTACATTGTGAGAAGGAATTATAGCATAGCAGGGCACTCGTGAACAAGTGATGCAACCCTGTCCTTTCATCACATCTATTCTAACAATTATAATACAACTGATGAAAGTACATTTTTAAACTAACAAATCACATCATAACATAATTTGCTAAATCAATGCATCACAATGTTACTGAAATCAAACTAATATCTCAAACCACAATATCAAATAATTATTCATGTCTTCAAATGTATAAGCATAAACACCAACAGTCTACTAATCAAACCACCAAACCAAGCAGTAATAGTACCATCATAGTATCAAGGTATCAAACAAAGCATAGAAAACTAATAAATCCAAACAGTAAGAGGAGGGGTATTACAGTTTAAGTATGTTGCTTGGTAAGTAAATGTTCAATTCAAGTCATTTTTTCTCAAAGATTTCTATGCATGCCTTTAATTTTGAACCATACACCATACTTCATCATGATCTAGAATATTCCTTTACCATCTTGAAATCCATCAAACTCTTTCTTAACAATTCACGCCTTCAGAATGTACACAACTTGTAAACTTAGACCACACTACCAAACACTGCAACTCTAAATCCTATTTTCCAGAAAACCAAACCATGAATAATCTTTATGCAAGTAAGAGATCAACATCATTTATATACCTTCAAAATTGCAAGACCTAAAGAACAACTATGGAGAAACATAGAGCAAATATATTTCTCCTAGACACCTCTATAAGAAAAATTGTAAAATCAGTTCACACACTGACCTGGACACAAATTCCTCTAACCATAGATTTTAGAAGAAAAAAAATTGGATAAAGAAAATCTAAACACCTCTATCCAACATATCCAAATGATACAAGCAGATCTTCAACCTAGAAGAAATGCAAAGAAAAAATAGAACACCTCTGCAACACCTTGTTTCCTTATTTCTTCAATTTTCTCAGTATCCTCAACATCTTTATCACTACTAAAATCATGAACAAAAGCTTATCAAAGTGACACCATAGATTAACATGAGTAACTTAATTGATGACAACATAATGCAACTAATCAAAGCAACAATCTCTTCTCAACCACTACACAATTGTTACCAATGACAACAGAAGATTGTTGACATCAATGACAACATCTTCATACTTGCAAGAAATGAATCCATGAGAGGAATTTAATCCAATACATGAACCCAAGCACTGTGCTACACATCACAAGGAGACCAAGGGCAAACACCTTGCAACACTCTCCTTGTAGTTTTACAATCCTAATCAAACCATGTACATTTCCCAAAAACTAGCTTATAAATTTCTTCTTATTATTTTTTCTATTTACAACCATTAAGAACCTCTTGAATTATGTTTTTTAATTCATCACTTCTTAGACCTAGTGATATTTTACTTTCATTCTACATTATCTGCCATAAATTTTCTATAGAAACCTAAAATTGTCCAAACCTAACCATACTAGAGTTTATCCCTTTTCAATCTATTAATTAAATAAAAGTTATATATTTATTTAATATTTTATCCTTATTTTGTAAAATCAATTATATATATATATATATATATATATATATATATATATATATATATATATATATATATATATATTAAGTATAACCTTGTTCTCCTATCTTCAAAAAATTAAATAAATTTAAAAATTTATTTGATCCCATTTTTCCAATTTAAACATAATTAGTTAGTCAAACCAAATTAATCCATAGCATTCCTAAATGTGGTTAAATTAATTAATTTCCCCATAATCCTAATCATCCAAAAAATCTATAACAAAATCTTAACCATCCATTCGATTAAGAAAATCCTCACCCTCCATTTAGCCCATTTCAGTCTTGCACATATGAGAAGTCACATTTCTCTGGATCTCCCTTTCCATTCAAGAGGATACATGTCAACTTTACTCTTCCCAAGTGTCTCACATATGTGAGAGGAGACTTTTCTCTACATCTCCTCCTAAGTTATCCTCACACATATGTGAGAAGAAACTTGTCATTGGTCCTTCTTTGTGCATCCTCTTACACGTGTGAGATGACTCATCCTCAACACTTGGATTTGGTCAAATTAATCCAATAATCAATTTCTCCTTAATCCTCCTCTCCCCCAAATGTATCAATATAATGATAGCATTTGAATCCTCTCCATATTTCAATCTACTTATGAATCTTCCACTATTGATCTTGAAATCCAATCTCAACTATCCATCTTCCATCCATGAAATCTATTTAATAAATGTTTTATCCTCTTATTTAATCATTTACCTTCATGCTAAACTAATGGTGCTAGTTCTACAAACAACATGTATTACTCTAGCCTTCATTAACTTTGTCTAGAACAAATCAAGAGGGTTGAGAGATTCATCTCTCAGAACTTAGACACACTCTCCTTCTTGCTCGATCTAAGGTGTTTTAATGAAAAAGGTAAAAGTATTTCAATTGTATTTTCAACTTTTCAATTCTTGTTTTAAATTGATCATAATTTTCACGAATATATCATAGTTTCTTAACTTAAAATAATTTTCCCATTTAATTGAAGCTAGTGAGTGGGTTGCTCTTATCTCATATGCTAGTTTCTTTTGGCCAAGATAGAAAAAATAGTGTTAGATATTGCAAACACCTAAAATTGACCACTTACATTTGGTTAATTTTATCCCATATCTTGTCCATTTCACCTTATTCATTTTAATTAAATAATATTTAATTATTTAATTAATATTATTCATCAATCCCCTAATCGTTCTAAACTCCATAAGTAATTAAACAGACTAATTACTTACCTTACCCATTTCCCCCTTTTCTTCACTAAATTTTAAATAAATATTTTTATTTATTTAATTTACTCAACACATCCCCTCACATGAATTAAATAAATAATTATTTAATTCTCCTTTTCTCTCTCTAAATGTCTCATCTTCCATATTTTCCCACATGTCCTTTAATCACCTACCCTTAATCCTAATCTTCACCTAATCCATCCCCTAATCACTTGCACATTCCTAATCCTAGTATTAGGAGGAGGCTAATCCCTTTTCCATTATTACTACCTACCCACCTTTTCCTCTAAGCCATAAAAGCTTTCCCCTTTTGGGAAAGGAACCCCACATGGATCCTTTTCCCAAAAGTACAATTAAGGAATTTAATATTCCTTTATTCCTTTCCATCCCATACCTTAGGAATGTTGGACAAGGAAGACATTTATAACAAAGATCTTCCCCATCTCTCAAGGTACCACACAAATGTACCAATCTCACTCTCAATCCCTCACATTGTGCCACTTGGCATAATCTAATGCCTTGAATTGTCACATGCACTCCTAGCCCTTAATCTTCTTCCAATCAATCCTATCCCTCCATCCATTACCCCTCTCTTCATATACAAAATGATTAGCCATTTCTTAGGATCTTGAAACTTTGTGCAATTTAGTAGTGTTATGTTGTCAAAATATCATTTAGCACACATCCAGATTGATCAACCAAGGGGAATCTACACTTTGAGAGCTACAATATATCAAGTTTTTTGTCAAAATCCATGGAGGTTGACCTTTCTTTTTCCCTAATCTAATTGTGCTTTGAATCTTATGTTTGTTTGGTTTTTATTGAAATTTCCATTCACAATTAGGCACAATTTTCCTTGCACATAGATATTATCTAATTTAAAATCACCATAGGGGTCTTCAATCATAACCTCTATTTTCTTGTCAATCAAGCTTTACAAATAAATAGAATAATTAACAACTATTTTTTTGTATTAATCTTAAATGTGTAATTTTCAAATGTCTTTCATATTCGCATACAATTGCAAACAACTAAATAAAAAATGACCAATATCCTTGTTATCCACTAAACACCTTGAGCATGTTGTTGATTTTTCTCTTATGTAAGCCATAGAAGATTTCTATCATCCATTCTATTTTTTTCTAACTAAATAAATTTTCCATGTATGCCACTGTACCCCTTACCATTTCAAACTCAATCATTCTAAATTATAAATTTATGTAACCTTCAAATGTAAATGTGTTCTTATTAGTATGTAAGCTACAACATAAGGTTTCTCTCAATATATTTATTAGATTAAAATTTACATAAATTCTTGAACTTTTTCCCATTACAAAAGGATTAAACTTGGTGATACCAAACCTAGTATCTTATGACTATTACTTATCTATGCTTCTATTCACTTCAAACCATAACAAAATCCTGGCCATATGCTTTAAAATTTTATTTTACATAACATACATATTTGTTTTACTATTCATCATGATTTTTCACCTATTTATCCACTCCTATTCCTGATTGATGAATTCAAACATCCAAATTCGATACCAAAGGTGGGTTCTAAGTTCATAATTTTATTCAATAAGGAGCACTCTTTCACTTCCTTGTGACGATGTTGCAACAAGTGGTGTTTCTAAAGTTTGAAAGGAAAGGGAACCATTGGACAATTGATGTAGTTTCCAATTATCCTTTTATATCCTTCAACACTAGAATCCCAACTCCTAGTATTTTTGCTTAAAGAACTTCTTCCAAGCCATCGAAAAATTTCTTTTTAATAATTAATTCTTGAGAGAGCTCGAACAATGTCTTTTGACTCCCCAAAATCTAGCAAGGAGACTACAAATGGACATGATATACCAGTGTTCACTCTATGGCAATTATCTGCAACCATAAATTCATCACCTAGCACCCACTTCATGACCTCCAAGATGAGACGATGATGTGTTTTAAACACTATCTTTAACTTTTTATCGTATATTTCTCCAGGGAAGACCATCTTCCTTTGCAAGAAAACCAACCTTATGTCAGTGTCCATCTCTATCTTGTAAGGATACCTCACTATCTATATTTTGATTTTTTCACCCCTTTTTGTCCGAAAATATATAGTCCATGTCTTCTTCAGTTCACATGATCCAACTATGTTAAATATGCAAAGTAATAGCATAGTGTCCACAAAATAATCCTTCCAATGATTTCCTTTGCTAAATTTGTTGTAATATTGATTATCTTATACTTGTGATACACTATAGCTTTATAACACATGGCAAGGTCCACCTAATGTGGTATGGGAAGAAACCACTCGTAATGATAAAGTATAATCAAGAGAGAACATAGCAAGGTATAAAAGAGAAAAAAATAAAAATTCGAGGTAACCGTTGAAGTGATGTTCCAAAAAGTGTCCCTATTTGTTCCAAGACCTTCTTACTTTAAAGAGTCAATTGCACCATGGGTCTTTCCATACAGCTTGGTACTTGAATATGGAATTTCTAGAAGTTAAACATGAAAATGATTTTGAGGACTTTCGACTCACTGATTTCCCATGGTTTTTTATATATGCTTATCTTAGCTCAAGTCTTATATGCCATTCTAACTTGGTCTTTAGGACCTATTTGAATTAATACATTCATTGAATTTAACCAAAAAAAATATGTTGAAGAAATTATTTGGGACGAACAATTCTCAAGCACTAGACTTTTGAAGCTTCGTAATAATTTATGAATTTTGAATATTTTGTCTAGTGTTAAATAATTATCTTATATAAACCTACAATTTAAAATTTGAAGTGAGACACGTCAAAGTTTCTATAGGTGGTTGTAGGTAAAATATATCCATAGGTGGTTGAAGTTGAATTTCTAGCATGTATTTTATAAACTTTCTTAAAATGTTATTCATATTTTATTTAAGTATAAGAGATTATGGTTTATTATTGATTTTTAGTTTCATGGTTGTGTTTTTAGCTTCAACAATTTTTATATTTGAATTTTATTGTAGGTTCTCTTTTGTATCCATCATCCATTTTCCAAGTCACCTAGTTCACATATTTTTACTATGTAATCTAACTTAATTTGTAGGTGTACTATTACATGAAACACTGGAAAGTAACATAATTTTCTAACTAGGTTTTAGGATCCTTATAAAATATATTACCTCTTAATAGAAAATAAAACTATTCCAACTATTTTAACAATTAAATTATTCATAGGTAGACCCAATGTTATCATTCCAATACTGTAATCAAACCCCTCAAAAACTAATGGTAATGTTTGTTCACTATACAAAACATGCAAAAGATCATGTTTAAGACTTAAGTTTTGCATTCCTTACATGTATGGCCATAGAAATATATAATTTCAATATTTAAGGATTTTTTCACTTTATTAATAAGTAAAAGATACAAGGTGAATAACGGAAGATATATCTAATATCAAGTAAGTAGATGTTGTAACTTGCTATTGGATATAATATTTTCCATTGTTTTAATGGTGTAAAAATACTTCTACTCAAGTGGCCTTGATTTATTCACATGAAAAATCTCATAATTTCACATTGGATATATCTACCACCATTTTAATTAATGAGACATAAAAGGAATTTGACTCTCTGGGAAAACCCTTTCACTTGTGTCTATTATATTTGTATGGAACAAAACCAATTAAATGAATAAAAGAGCCAAACAATAATTTTAAAGGTTGTAGAATTGGGTGTAAAGTGTTTTTGAATTGAACAAATATGTTAGTTTATTCATTACATGCAAGTTGGGGAAGCATCTCAGGTATTTTGGAAAGAAATAATCATTGAAGATAATCCTTTCCCCTTATATTGTCTATAATTATTCTCATAAATTAGAGGGTTAATAATGTTCTGAAGTGTGACTATAATGTGCTTCCCATATCATCTTTTCCCTCTCTTTTGCAAGAACACATATATGACCCATATAACAAAGGATACCATCTTACATATGAAAATAAAAAACTTGCTTATCTTATGTCAATTGAGTATAGAATTTAGATAAATCATCATTAGTGGCATACAAATCAGACCAACTTGTTGTTTCATTCCCACAAGATTCAGTACCATGAGTAGTGCCTGAATTGGAGGTCTACTCAAGAAATCTACAAATTTGTTATTGTTACCCCTTTTGTGATGAATAGTGCTATTAAATTATTTCAAGTGTGTAGACCATCTCTAGTGTCTATCATTCTCCAAATTTCCTTTTGTCTACAAAAATTGTAAGGGTTTACGATCTGTATGGATGATAGTCTCTTTTCCTAGAATGTAGTGCTTCCACTGTTTGCAAGCTTGTATAATTGCATACATTTATTTGCCATATGTGGGATACCGTCGAACTGTATCAAAAAATGTTTCACTATCATAGGCCACCGGATGACTATGTTGCATGAGAACTACTCCCAGAGCATAATCAGATGCATCTATTTCAATCTCAAAAGGTTGTTGCAAACCTTGAAGTGTCAAGATTGGTGTTGAGCATAGCCTATTCTTCCAACTCTTCAAAAGCACATTGTTGCACTTCTATCCAAGCAAAATTTTCCTTAGATACACCTTGGAGTACCTGATTCATAGGCCAAGCCAAATGAGAGAAGCCAAGTACAAACCTCAAGTAGAAATTTGCTAATTTCAAGAAGCTACAAAGTTTTGTGACATTCCTAAGAGAAGGCCAAGCCTTGATGACCTCAATATTTGCATAATCAACATGAACAACCCTGTTGTCCACAATGTATCCTAAATATTGGATGCTCTCTAATCTAAAAGAACACTTTCTCTATTCGAATAGAGGTTGTGTTGTTACAATGTTGAAAGTACTTATTCAACATGTTGTAGATGTTTATTCCATGTCATATCAAAGATGAGAATATTATAGATAAGTAGACCACCAAAAAGGAGTTAGTGAAAGGTTTGATTATATCATTCATCAGCCTCATGAAACTAGAAAGGGGATTTGTTAGCCCAAAAGGCATCAACAACCATTCAAACAACACTTCTTTCGACTTGAATACAATCTTCCACACATATCCAAGATCAATTGACAAGTGATGATATCCAGAATTCAAATCAATTTTCGTAAAGAACTGTGCCCCACATAATTGGTCCAAAAGATCATCAATTCAAGGAATTGGATATCTATTGTTCATAATGATCATATTAAAGGCATGATAATCAATGGATAGTCTCCATGTCTTGTTTTTCTTTTTGGCCAAAATAATTGGACTGCCATAAGGGGATATACTTGGTCAAATATGGCCCTTCTGTATTAGTTCCTCAATCTACCATTTGATCTCATTATTTTCCAATATTGATCTCCTATACAATGAAACATTTGGTAAGGGTGTCCCTAGATTGATATCAATTGAATACTTAACCTAATAATGTAGTGGAACTCTTGTGGTTGAAGTGAAGAAATTCTAATATTTTCCCAACATTGTATCCATCTATTTTAGTTGAATAGAGGTGGTTGTTGCTACAATATTACTATTACCTATGAATTTCTTCTCTTCTTCTCATTCTACCATTAGTAGTATAAAAAATGTAGTATGGGAAATCAAATTTCTACATTAATTTTCACTAATTAAAGAAGTATATTTTGTAGGACTTACCTCAGGAATTTGATACTTACATTTTCCCACCTTGAAAATAATATTGTGTGGTTGTCATTCTATACACCATGGCATTAATACATATATGGTTGTCCCAATAACACATCACATATGTCTAAGGGTGCTACATCAAAATGACTTCACCTTTGAATGGTTTGATGGAATAAGATAAGCAACATTGTGTGTTTACATGTATATCCCTTATTTGACTCACCCAAACCATGGAGTATGGTTGCGGGTGAGGTTTAGTCTTCAAATCTAATCTCTTTATGGATTTAGAAATTATTAGATTATTTTGACTTCCACTATCCACTATGAAGTGTAGATACTTTCCATTCACACACATCTATGAATGAAATAGACATTCATCATATTCCCAGGGTATGGTGGCATAAGGATCTACTTCAATAATTGTTTCACCATTCTACTATTCAAAGGGGTTTGTGAGCAATATTTCAACCTCTTTCTCTACATCATATGTTTTTTTCATCAAAGATTATGTAGCCCTGCAATCCTTCATATCATTCTAAGAACTTTTATGAATATATCACCACATACTTGAATCTTTATTTGTCTTTTTTGCTTTAGTGTTCCACATTGGTGATTGAGAGGAGGACTTGCTGCTAGTAGCTTATTTCCCTAGGGTTTTACTACTACTTTCACCCTTGGATATACTATTTTTAAAATAATCTTTTTTACCAGTTTTTTTAAATTTCTACTTAGTTTTTGTGTCATATTTATAAGTAGTACCCAATGTTTCAATGTTTAAGAAGGACATCTCTATTTAAAGGTATCTATGCAGCCCACTCTGGTATTTCAACACTCGATGCTTCTTTGAATCTTGAATGTCGATATTTGCTAATAAAGCATGAAACTTATTGGTGTAATCCTGTACCGTTTAGTCTTCCTTTTGTCAAAGTAGTTGCCACTCCATATAAATTTCATCATATGTATCTTCAGGGTAATACTCTACACTGATGAATTCCACAAAATCACCCCATGTAGGTTATTCCTCTTTTAAAAAATTATTCCTTCCTAAGGCAAGTTTACCTTCCCACTTTAGCTTCACATGATCTTCAGCTTTGAGGAGATCAATAATTATCTTCTCAACACTAGAAAAGTTATTCACAAAGAAATATCTATCCAAATTTTTTAACCATTCATCCACAACTTCTGCATCAATTTTTCCTTTGAAATTTGGAATATCAAAATTCACCTACACTTTGAATGGAGTGTGGCTACTGAATGGATTTGCTTTTGTGTTTGATTGTTGGGTATATTGAAGGATTTGAGAGAATTGTCTCATCATTTCTTCCCTTTGTTTGTTCAAGGCTTCTTCCACCAAGGTTTTGATAGGGTCTAATATTTTTGGTTTTGAAATCTTTGGCTAGTTATGTCTCAAAGGGAGCTAAATAGATGATAAATGGAAAAAATTGCATAACTCAACAAAAAGTTATTTGCATCGAAAAATTCCCTATAAATTATCCAAAACCGAGTTTTGTACATCCATCTAGAATTCCAACAATCTCCATATTTCAAAATTTTTGAAATGAACAATTTTGAAAAATAAAACAAATACCAAATTATAAAATTTCAAAAAAACTACGAAATTATATACCCGAACTTGGTGGGGTCATAAATTTCTAATTGGTGCTCAGAATTTAAAGTCATATACACCGTTGGAAAGATCTCCAAAAGAACTAATTTTAGTCACTTAAAAATGCCCAAGACTTTCCACTTGAAAGACTCTTTGTCAACTTAATTAATTACTATTAATCCTACTCAAATTTGTACGTGGAAAATGTAAAAGCACATACCGATTCTTTAAGGTATAAGGTTGCAGAGACACATTAATTTTTGTACCCCTCCGTCGCATCATCATGTACAAACCATATGCCCGAGTTTATGCATAAATTTATCTGATAAGATGGGAAGTTGGGGACTGCAAACACTTGTATGAGACCATCGTTCAATAGCGGCGAAGCACGGGACGAACAAATACGTATTAAGCTGGCAAAATGACAAAAATGGATGAAAATATGAACGGACGAGATTTGTTCCGTCGTGCTTCTTTAAAAGAACATTTTCAACCATTGAATTGGAAAAACAGGTCACCTCTTTCAAATAGGGAACCCCTGAACGGCATAATTAAGGTTGGAAGCATGTGAAAGGACTGAATTCAAAATTAAAGAAAATTAAATATTTGGAAAGGAAATCTCTATAATTTTCTTTTCAAATATAAAAAGAAAAGAAAGCGAATATATGGACATAATAAATAAGCCACCGATAGAAGCATTCGGAGAGGAAGACGGACGTGGAACGACGAACCTGCAACAACTGGTAAATTTTTAGTCGAATATTATCATAGCCTATCAGGACTTCTATCTCAGGAGGTGGCAGAGGCCGGTTGCACATCGCTCTCACTTGTCAATCGCCCACTCCGCGTTGTTGGCGCCCTTGCGCGTCATATCGCCCTTGTTGGAGTACCTAATAACTTCTCCCAACAAATAACTCAAACTTCTCCCACCAAATAAACCTTCCAGTGATTTCTACAACCTACGAAGCTTCTGGAGATTTCTAGCCTCTAACCCATAAGCAACAGGTGAAGACATTAAATACTCGTCAAAATTGTTCCAGAACTTTCTTGAGAGCTCTAAACTCCTCTGTAAACTAGAAACTTCTGTACTCCTCTATAAAAGAGGATCGATGTAAATCAGTTTTTGTATGCAATCAATAAGTGTGTTTCTCAATATGGTATCAGAGCCCTTCAAATCTTGGGCTGTGGGTGGCCTGTGTAAGCTATGTAAGCACTGTGTGATCTGTGAAGAGGAGATTTTTTCCCAACTGAAGATATAAGTTGCTGCTTGCAAGGAGATAAGTCGCTGCTTTTGTGAGGCACAAGATCTGGTGGAGGTCGCAGTAGTTAATGAAGACTGTTATTTAAAGAAAAAGAGATCATAGCAAATACTTTCAAACGAAGTCAAAAGTGTGTGAGTTGCAGGTTAGTGGCAAGATCAAGTTGTGAAGAAAGTTGCGGATAGAGGACATTGCCTAGCCATAGATATTGTTGTTTTGAAGATGGAAGTCGCTGCTTCTTTGGAGATTGAGTTGCTGAAGTCAAAGAAAGAGGCGCTATCTTGTTACAGAAAACAACATTCCCAGTCAGAAGAGTCAAAGGTGTAGGGAGCGCCAATTAAGCGAACTCAAGCCGCCCATACTAGCTGCAGAAGCTGTTACAATCAGAAGATTGCAAAGATAAGAGTGCGTAGACTTTACAAGGATGTCACAGCTCAGCTTATTACTTTATGATTTAAATCTGTCTGTGTAATATGTTTTATTTTGTGCATAGATCATTCTGATAAGCGAGCTGTCAGTTTCTTTTCTCAGTTTTAGCTGGTAACGTTGTTATACATCAGTACAGAGGCAAATATAATTTTTAAGAATGGTTGTGTTTGATGAGATTTGTGCTTAAAAAGTTATTGTGTGAACTATAAATTGGCCATATAGCTGCAGGAAGGAAGGAGTAAGAAAGATTTTGGTGGAGTGTTAGCATTGAGGATATCAGAATCAAAATGAAGGTAAGGTGAGTCAAATTATTTGAATCAATGGGAAAACTTGGTAAAAGAGTGTTAAAGGAAAATGAAAGTTTAATTTGTGAAAATGACTTTTTAAAGGAAAAAAATAGTGAACTCTTGAAAGCTTTGTGTAAGTTGAAGAAGATTTTGGTGGAGTGTTAGCATTGAGGATATCAGAATCAAAATAAAGGTAAGGTGAGTCAAATTATTTGAATCAATGGGAAAACTTTGGTAAAAGAGTGTTAAAAGAAAATGAAGTTTAATTTGTGAAAATGACTTTTTAAAGGGAAAAAATAGTGAACTCTTGAAAGCTTTGTGTCAAGTTGAAGAAGAATTGCTAGATGTTAAGAAACAAAATTCTAAATTGTTAAAAGATTTATACAAGATTTTAATTGAGAACAGTGAACAAGTAATAAAAATTTGTGATCTTGAAAATGAATTAGAAAAAGTTAAAAGAGAGAATGAAGTGCTAGAAGAAAAACTAAAATTGTTTGATGAGGGTAAGAAAAAGAATGAAGAGTTAGAAGAAAAATTGAAAATGTATGATGAGGTTAAGAAGAAATATGAAGGATTAGAAGCAAAGTTAAATTTGCTAGAAAAGGAAAATGAATGTCTAAAGTTAAAACCACAAGTTTGTGATGCTTTGTGTAATACTGAGGATTTGTGTAATGAATCAAATGGTTTGTGTAAGATCGCTAAAGATATTTTTGATAAAGAATGTAAAGATGAAGATAAAAGTGTGTTTGAATCTACAAATCTTGTAAGATGTGATGAGAAAAGTTGTAATGAAAACAATGTTGGATTAAAAATAATGAAGAAAATGGGTTATAAAGGTAAAGGATTGGGCAAGATTGAACAAGGAATCAAAAAACCAATTGAATCAGTTATGAGGCCAAAATTTGAAGGTCTTGGATATATTGCAGGTAAAGGAAATGACACAAATACAAACAAATTTGTTCAAGAAAAGCAATATGTGCATTGTTCACATTGCCATAGGAAAGGTCATACCAAGGAAAAGTGTTGGGACTTACACCCTTGTAGTGTGCGTGGTTTAAAAAACCATTCCGAAAAAGTGTGGTTGAATACAAGTTGGAATAATGAATATACAAAAGAGTGCATGAAAATGGACTGTAGATGGGTCTATGGACCAAGTTGGAAGAAGATCACAGGTATGATCAAAATATTGTTCAAATATAGGAATTCATGTGGCATCAAAGATAAGAAAAAAAAAAAGTTTGATCATTGTAACACATTATGCAAATAGTGAGTGTACTTTTGGATTGAATTTTTAAAGATTTAAAAATCAATAGTTTGAACATTTGAGAAAAGTGAGATAATTTGATTTGGGAGATTATAGTTTTCAAAAAGGGTGCATCTAAGATTCAGGTGATCTAAAAATCAAATGGAAGTGAAGGTGCATGAAGACACCAAGTTTGATTGACAAAAGGATGGAACTAGATTCTTGTAGCAAAGTGCAGTAGCATGAAGGAAATTACTTCCAAAAAGGAAAAAATCAGATTGTAGATCAAAAGATGAGTGAGCAACCAAAGAATTTGAAAAATAGAATTATTAAAATAAATATTTGAACAAGCTCCCTTCGGGTTTCTTTTTGTATTGTGTGTGTGTCGGCCTGTGCATCGCCGAGTTTATTCGGCTTTCCATCAAGTTTTTAGTCTGCCACTTTGCGCATTTTCTCTTCGCAACTTCAGGAATCGACTTTCCTTTCGGGTCCTGGGAGGCTCCGCTGGGCTCCCACATATCACGGTTACGGGCTGCTTTTGCCGCTTCCTTCCTCGAGGCCTCGACGGGTTGCGAAATGCTTCTGCAGGGTTTCCCTTTTATTTCTAAAAGATGTTGGCAGGCCCCACTTTCTGCTAGGTGGCAACCGTTCGCAAATCTTTCAATGCGGTAAGGAAATAAACAGCCGTGGGCAGCAAAATGCTACCGCGCGTCTCTTGCACCCAACTAATGCAGCGTTCTCTCCACTGTGATAAGGATCTCAGCCCATTTGACGCATGTTGCATTTTTGCAAGTCCTCGGTAGTGATGGGAGAAGTTTTCATATGGGCAGCGGGAGGCTGCCACGTGCCTAAATGCTAATCTGTTATGCGGGCAATGGGCCGGATGAACTAAACAACGCTATTGGTTGCTGCTGGTCATGATCCCTCACAGCGAGGGGTGACATTTATCTGGTCAAGGCTTGCTGGGACCACCACCATCATTGCGGAGGATGCACCTATGCCCAGGGCGACTCGATGCTATGTTCCAGCTCAATGCCGTTGTAACGGCCTTGAGAATCTTCTGATTTAAGCATCATTGCAAGGGATTGTGAGATCTTTTTTGTTGCAGTTCTCCAAGGCGGTGGGAAGTTTCTTTTCCTACTATATATACTCTCTCTGTCGATGAGAGGTGGTCCAATTTTTTTGAGAAAACATGCTGGTTTTAGCAAGAAACACCAGACCTCTTTTACTATTTTTATTTGCAAGAAACTTTTAGACTGTGCCAATTGTTCGACCTTTCTGTTATTTTTTATGCTTTGATTAAACTGTAAACTATGCTATATACTGTCTTAAACATTTCATTTGAAGAATTTCTATATATGTTGAATACAAGCTTACTTACCTAAATCATATCTAATGACTCTTCTTAGTAGTGAGGATGTATGCAATATTATTTTATGTCAATAAATGCATTGTCTATACTATAGTTTTAAGTCTGATGTTTTAGAACGCAACAACACCATTTAGGCCCCTAAATCTATGATTTATCATGCCCATCAGTAGATTTTGGCGTACCGCCTTAGATTAGATTTTGCTTCATTATATCTGTTTCCTTTTCCCTTTCCAAAACCCATTATAGAAGAAGCTGACTTCTTTAAAAATCTGGAGGTCATTCAGTTTAGCGCAAAAGGTCCCCCTTAAACTGAGTTTCCCATAAAACACTGTTACCTCGTCAATTTTTGGCATCAATAGTTTGTTATTTTTCTGGCACGTCCAGTGAGACATGAACTTAACAAAATAGCATTGTAGATGGGTGTATGAGCCATCAGGCTATAACTAGATCTCAAACTGTACATAACCTAGGTTTACTAGTACCTCCGCTAGGGACAATCTAGGTCGCAAATCAACTGGTAATCGTTCCATTTCCACCACCTTTTCCTCTCACCATGTTGCCGGCCCCAAACATAAACTACGTAGCATGGGATGCTGGAAGTCCCCTGGTAGCCCCGGTAGCGCCTGCTGTTTGGGGCACTATCCTGATTTTGGCCTTGAAAGCTATTCCCAAATTTGCTGGAGATAACTTGTGTCACCATTTGCAGGATCATGCAAGTTTGTCTGGTACACGGTATTACAGCGCAGAATGTAGCCCTGAGGCTCCTCGTCGCATCCTTTAAAAGCAAGGCTCTGGATTAGTACCGAATGCTGACTCCTAATTCAATTCGCACCTGGGATGAGCTCAGAGATCCATTTTATGAAAGGTTCTCAAATGATGGAGATTGTTCTTTGTTATATTATCAGCTATCCATCATAAAACGAGCCCCCCAGGAGGCTCTGATGGAATTCAATGCCCGATTTCACTCAAATTGGCAGAGGATCCCTGTGACTATCCGCCCGACTCCAGAGTTGGCATTCATATTTTATCTGAAGTCCATCAATCCTGACATTTCTGTGATGATCAAGTTTTTGGGAGGAGCCACTCTACCAAATGCTTATGCTACTGCTATCAAAGCTAAGAATCATTTAATAAATTGTAGAAAATTGTCTCCCCAACCTGTTATGCCAATATTTCCTGAAATAATAATCTCTACACAAGAGGTCGCATCAACTAGTGCGGCAGCGACTTCCCAGTCGATGTACTCATATGCAGACACTCCTGAAAACTTGGCTTCTATATTAGGTTCTTCCAAAGATGAAATAAGTGACCTCAAGGAGATGTTGTGAACCATGGCAAATGATATAGCAACTCTCAAGCAGAACCAAGCAACACCCCTACGGTCCGCATATCAAAACTATCAAGGCAGGTGGTCTACTTATCAGCAAAATCAATATCAGGGTGCGCCTCGCACTAATCAACCAACTTTGACTACAAACCAAATAGTGCCGGTGCCTTCTTCATTAACGAGCATGTTTCAAGCTTGAGTAGGGAATTAACCGTGGGACAAAACAATCTTATTGATGACATCAATCCATGGTGCTTCCCCTGCAGCGATGTGCATATGCCCCGAAATTGTCCGCGTGGCAACTTACAACAGAAGGTGGTAGAGCAATGCAGTCAAAGTACTACAACAAAAAATGGAGGATACGTATATGCCTCGCCAATGGAGAGTGTGGTCCTTACCGTGCAAATGCAAGGAATGTCTTTAGAGAAAGAGTCTGATATTGCTCCTGATCATGCACTCTTCTCTTGGATGGAAGATGAGGAAACGGTGTTTGCTAATGACGCATTCATATCTGAAACACCGCAGGTGCAATCTAACTATAACACATGCTCAAAGAGGAGATTCACAGGTGAGCTTGTTGTTTCACATTCGGATAGTCCACAACGCAAAGGCATGTCCAATCAAATTCCCGGTGCTCTGAGTGTCCCTTCATCTTCTCAACCACGAAAGGAGATTATTATAGCAAGAACCAAAAAGCAAAAGTTTTCGAGTTTGCCACCTTTTAATGTGGTAGAGCAATTGAAGAAATCATCTACTAACATGTCTTTATGGGACATCCTAGCTATCTCGGAACAAAAGATGCTATTACAAAAGGCGCTTTAGGAAGAGGTCAACCCAGCATTCACCGAGCCTTCGGCCAGTGCTGAGGTCGGTTGTCACATACCTCCACCAAAGGTGCTTACAAACGACACAAATGAATCTCCTGCCAATGACAGAGGTAGGTTGAAACCTCAACCCTTCTTCTTGACTCTCATTGTAGGAAAAAAGCTATTACACAACGCTATGATCGATTCTGGCGCTAGTACGACGGTTATGCCTAAACAGATAGCCAAAGCTTTGGGTCTCACCTATGAACCTATGAAAAGAGGAGTTATGCAGCTTGATGGAAACATAGTTGAAACCATAGGTATCATCAAAGTGCTTCCATTAACTCTATTCACCTGCCCAAGTATCACAGTCCCACAGGACACAGTGATTATAGATATTCCTCCTATGTTTGGTCTTTGTCTATCCTGCGAATTTACTTCAAAAGTGGGCGGATACTTGTCTTTAGATTGGTCACATCTGATATTTAGGACCAAACATGGTACAAAATAAAGATAGAATCGAAGGCTCTACATTCTAAACATGTGGTGGATGAGGCCTTGATCAATTTTGAAGCAGCGCATATCTCTATCACTAAGCAAGAAATGTATAGTGTTGATTTGCTAGAAGAAGAGAAGGTGAGCGGAGACCGAAATGATAAGGAAGATGCTCTGTTGAGTGAGCACATAAACAATGACCCTTTCGAGAATTATCATGCTACAGGATTAGGCACATATGTGATTTATGATGAAGACTTGGTGCTTCCGAAGGTCACCAAAGAATCTGACGATAACTAAGCAAATGAGCTTTGGACATTATATTTTGACGGAGCAAGAAGCAAAGTAGGTGTTGGAGAAGGGGTATGTCTAATATCCCCACAGAATGAAAGGTTGTTGAGGTCTTTCCACTTTCACTTCGCCTATTCAAATAATGAGGCTGAATATGAAGGGTTAGTCCAAGGCCTAAGCTTTGCGGAACGAATGGGTATTAAGCAATTGATTGCGTCAGGAGATTCCAAACTGGTAGTTAACTAGGTCTGAGGAATTTCTACAGTGAAGAATGTTCATATGAGATCCTATCGGCATCGAATCTGGGACCTGATTGAGGGTTTCGAAGCTTTCAACATCCAGACCATTCCCTGAAGGTAGAATAGTGATGCAGATCATATGGCAGTGATTGGTGCTCAGTTTGATCTTGTCTCTGACTTGTTTCAGAATGAATATTCAGTACGGGTATTAGTCCAACCAGCGATCCTCGACAATGATCAGAGTTGGCAAGTCTTTGAAAGCGATGAACACATAGCTTTGTTTATCCAGCACTCAGGGGAATTTGCTGATCAACTTCAACCAAAGATCACCAAGGCTTATGAAGGACAAATCATGTAGCTCAAATCAAATAAACTTCTGAAAGGGTTGGTTACTCTCGAAAACTTTTTCGATTGTAATGACGCTCGAAATGATAAGCGAAAGTTCGTGGCAGAAAAAAGTGATTATGAGGAACTTCTGATGTCCGATGGTAAGAATCTCTGAGTCAGAAAAGATGTCCCACATCATGACAAAGAAAGGCTCATTAGTTTCTGTGAAAAGTATGGAATAGTGGTCTGGTCCTACGATGATCTGGAGGGTTACGATCCTAGCATCATTCAACACTCTATTGAGCTAACAGAGGGTGTGAAACCAGTCTGACAGAAATAGAGGCCAGTCAACCCTAAAGTTGAGGCCCTGATGGCACAAGAGCTAACCAATCTCATTGATTTACGCATTGTCTTCCCAATCAAACATAGTACTTGGGTATCGAATCTGGTACTAGTTTGAAAGAAAAATGGTGATATCTGCTTATGTGTGGACTTTTGAGACCTGAACAGAGCATCTCTGAAGGACCACTATCCGTTGCCCTCTATGGAGGAAATCCTACAAACTGTGGCAGGATAAGAAATGTTCTCTCTATTGGATGGTTTCTCTGGCTATAACTAGATTCATGTTAAAGAAGAAGATCAGCACAAGACTACGTTCAGCACAAAGTGGGGAACATTTGCATATGCTAAAATTCTTTTTGGTTTATCCAATGCAGGGGCAACTTTCTTGCGGGTGATGGACATCGCATTTGGCGAATTGATCAATAAGTTTATTCTAATCTATTTGGATGACCTTACTATATTCTCTAAATCTAAAGATGATCATTTTGATCATTTGGAATTAGTTTTTCAAAAGTGCTAGGAGTTCGGGGTTTCCCTAAATCCAAAGAAATTTGTATTCGGAGTACCATAGGGTAAGCTGTTGGGGCATGTTGTGTCTAAAGAAGGTGTTTCAATTGACCCCGAATGAGTAAAGGCTATCAAAGAACTTCCCCTTCCAGTAAATAAGAAAGGTGTCCAATCTTTCCTGGGCAAAGTAAATTTCATCAGCAAATTTATTTCTGATTTCGCGAGAATGAATAGGCTGATCACTCTAATGCTAAAAAAGGATCAAGCTTTCAGGTGGACAACAAAAGCTCGGGAGGCTTTTGAATGGGTCTAGGAAGCGATTTCCATAGCCCTGGTGTTGGTTAATCCAGATCAATGCAAGGATTTTATGATGTATGCTTTCAGTAGCGAGTCTAGTATTGTTACTGTTCTAACCTAAAAGGATAGTGAAGGAAAGGGAGAACATCTAGTGGCGTTCTATTCCCGGACCCTAAAAGAATATGAGGCGAATTATAACTTTGTTGAAAGAAAGGGCTTTGCAATAGTAAAGGGACTCAAAAAATTTTGCCATCTAATTTCCTGCAACAAGGTTCTGGTACATGTCACACATTCTAGTGTGCGTGAATACATCATGGAAGGAGAGATCATAGAAAAATGGCTAATTGGATCACCAAGATCCTTGAATATGACATAGAAGTTAGGCCTACTAAGACTATTAAAGGTAGAGGACTATGTGAGTACATGGCACAAAACGAGGAAGTACCTACCAAGGAGGAACAACCAGAGTTCATCTTGATAAATAGATCAGGATTGGAAGACAATTGGCTGACTAATAGAATGAACTTCATACAAACTGGAAGGTATCCGCCAGGCCTCTCATCCTAAAAAAAGAGGTATTACCAGCTTCAGAATTGCAGATATAGACTGATAGAAGGAGTCCTTTTCAAAAGGAATTTCAATGGTGTTCTCTTGCAATGTGTTACTTCAAAGCAGGCGAAGAGGATCCTCGACGCATTCCACAATAGCGCTACAGGTGGACATTTCTCTGCCAAGACCACCGCAATTAAAATCATGCACGCTGACTATTATTGGTCTACACTTTTCAGTGACTCCCACTCCTTGGTAAGAGGTTGTAAAAAATGCCAGTTCTTCGCAGACATAAGGAAGAATTCTGCAATGCCCCTCAGACCTATAGTGGTGGATGAACCATTTGCGCAATGGGGCCTGGACTTCATTGGAATGATCAACCCAGTCTCTAGTGCCGGACACAAGTGAATTCTAACTGTTACAGACTATTTCACAAGGTGGATGGAGGCTATTCCCCTTAAAAGTGCCACAAAGACTGAAATTGTAGATTTCCTCGAGGAACTGGTGACAAGGTTTGGTACTCCGAAAACTATCATTTTGGATAACGCCAGAGAATTCCTAGGTGCAAAGGTATGTCACTTTGCGTTAAAGAATGACATATTCCTTAAAATGTCATCAAACTATTACCCACAGGGAAATGGTCTAGTAGAGTCGACGAACAAAAGTTTAGTCTGACTTCTTAAAAGGATTGGCTCAGAACACCAGAGGGAATGGCATAAAAACCTCCAAACATCACTCTAGGAAAACCGCATAACTCCTAAGCAAGTCTTTAAGACTTCACCTTATGAGTTGGTATACGGGAAAGAAGCACTGTTACCCATCTCCATGGAGATTCCGACAATACAATTGTTGAAATCTCTTGAGATAGAACAAAATGAAGCCATGGAGGTCTGGCTCACTGAACTGCTGGAAGTGCAAGAAAAAAGGGAGAATTCCCTAATGGCAATGACAAGCCATCAATAGGTGGTCAAATGATTGTTTGACAAGAAGACTTCTGACCAGGGTCTAAAATATGGAGACTTAGTGTTAAAGTATGATAGTTGGGCTGCAAAGCTAGGTCAGCACGGTAAATTTGACTGCCTATGGGAAGGTCCTTTTAAGGTCATTCGGTGCAAGGAAGACAACACTTTTGAGCTAGAAAATATGGAACAGGAGCCATTAGGAATCCCAATCAATGGGATTCATCTTAAGCTATTCCATTAGGCATTAAGCTCTACTTTGTACATATGTAAATAACATTTTTTTCTTTTTTTCCGTTTGTTTGGCTGGTCTTTTTCTAAATCAGTTTGTATTTCTGCGGAACTAACCCATTGTTATTCGCGGGTGGAATATCAGAGTTGCTTTACACAAAATACACCCATGTGCGGAGAAGTAGCATTTAAAACTTGCAAACCCATAAAAGCTTAAACACAGAGTGAAGGAAAGAGCATGGATTTTCTTTAAAAAGATGGATATCTATTTATATATGTTCTTTTCATCACAAAATGGCTAGGAAGCCATTTTTCAAAATTTACAAGTATTGAGGTATATTATATATGATAGCCTTTTATCAGGCTTATATACAGCAGGGAGTTACATTTTGAGTAGCAGGCAAAGGGGTTGTCTATGCAAAGGCATGATTGGTGAAAATTGACGCATTCACTATAGCGTCCACTTCTTCCTCATCCACGGGCTCCTCGGTGGCATTAGTAGCATCATTTGGCATGACCGCCATTGGCGGTGGAAACACCAGGTTCTTGAAGTCAGTATACCAGTCTACGTCATAGAAAGGTATCACGTTGTAGCTCTGAAATAGGAAGTGCAGGGCTTGAGTAACCCTCTACTGGTGTTGGTCACGGGTCTGGAGGCAAAATCCTCTAAAGAATGGCAGCCAAATGATGATAGCTTCTTCTTCAATAAAGCGACGCAAGTCGCTGGCTTTTGGCAGACCTATCCTATAGGCATCATATACAATGACCTCACCAAGACCATTCAGGTATTTCTTCGGGAAGATTTCTTTCACCAGCTTTAGGATTAGTGGCCGGGGAATGCAAATGTCCAGCATGGATGCTACAAGGTGGGAGCATACATCGGTATTCACCCGATACCTATCCTCATATTCTATGCAATCTTTTCCTAAGACCCACTTAATGGCTACTAAAACTAGAGAATGCTTGTTTTTTGTCATCCTCTTTAGTCTCCTAGTTGAAATCTCCCCTAGGAACACCGTCTGTGACTTATACAAGGTTAGACGAATTAGGGTATCCATTGCTCTCACACTGTCCCTAGGCTTTTGAAATAATGCCAAATTTGTTTACCACCTAACCTATGAAAAGACTTGCTTAATGCTCTCCTACTGACCTATCACTTTTCAAAAGCTAAGTATATTTTTTTCACTATCTACTGGCCTATTTATAGAAAAATTGACAAGACACATGCCAATCTGCTTCGAAAAAATGTGATATTATGGTAGTTTCTCTCTTGAAGGGCGAGCCTACATTTGTTCACATTTTCGGGCTGGTTATATCCATGATAGCATGACTCAAGGCGTGCTTAAATAAATGAAGCTGATTAAATTAGCTTTAAAAAGGTGGCGCTTGTTGGCAGTGAGACGTATGGCCATAGGCTATTGTGTCATCTCTCAAGCGCATCCCAGAACCCAAGGCGATATTCATATCTTTTCAGGCTGTGATCATTTGCTTAGCGTAATCATTCTGGCCGGGATATTAATTTCCAATGTATGCTAATGTAGGTTTAACAAGCCAATTGTTGGCGAAAGTTCCAAGGAGATCAAGGCATATCACACGATTACCCAAATGCAATGATGTACTTCAGCCGCCTCAAAATAGTAATCAGTTCATTTCGCACAATTTGTAGGGCTACCAGTACATGCCGAATTAAATGCAAAATTCTAGTTAAGAGATGAAGACGAGCATGAACTTTAGTGCAACCATAAATGTGAAAATATTGAACCTTTATATAGGGGTATGGCATGTGATAAAGGATTGGATAAAGGATCCCTTCAAAGATAGAATTACATTTAATAACAAACTAATTGGAGAGATCAAAGAAATATAAATTTAGTTCGAAATGTCACACCCCAAATCCCCAAAGACAAACTTTCCACTAGTCATAGAGAAGATTGTAATGATATATCCTATTGCAATGAATTTAGAGGAGGATGTGGTAGAGGAAGAGGATGAGGTCAAATAATAAAGGATGACGATACCTATTATAAGTGTGAAAAACTAGGAAATTATGTAAATGACTATATGGTACAAGAGCACCATGACAATGTTATGATTCCATGGAGTAAATATTTAAGGTTGATCAATTTTTGATGTTTCAACATTTTTCAAGGTTCATTTAAGTCATTTTCCATGTATTAGATTCATTTGGAGGTCATTATGTCATATTTTGCAAAAAATGTAACAAAGATGAAAGTTGTCAACAATTGTGAAAATTGTAAAGTTGTACAATGCAACATATGGAAGATGAAAAGTCATTAAGCCCTAGTTCATTTGGAGGAAGTTAGAAATTGAAGGGAAAAGTGTGATATGCCTATAAAAGGCCATTTTTAAATTTGAAAAAGTGTGGGTGATTGAGATTTTGTGATTGAATAAAGAAAACCACTATTTTTATGCATGTTTCTACAAAAATATTTTGTTTTCTGTTATTGTACGGCCCTATACGAGCAATAAATTGTTTTTAGTTGGTTTTAAATAATGGAATCTTCAGTCACCTCCCTTTTCCATTTTGTTTCATTCATTTTGGTTCTATTTTGAGTTAGTTATTGTAATTTTTCAAGACACATTCAATACCCTATCCTAGGGTAAATAGAGCCAAAGAAAATTGAGTTTCTCCCATTTCATTAAGTGGAAAATATTAGTTTTTGGTAAGAAGGCTTGTTTTAAAATATTCTTTCAAATTTCAAAATTTTAGACTGAGTGATGAAGGTTAGTAAATGAAACATGGAAGCCCTAGGTCTGTAATTTGCATGAAATTCTAGAAATTGACAATGTACAATCAAGATCTTGTGTTTTGATGATGTAAATGGTGTTCAACTTGGATAATAGTGTTTTCAAAAGTTGCACATGTGTATTGTGAGCCACCTCAAGTCAAGGTTTGGTGTAATTACAAGTTTGGATCTTTCATTTGCTGACTGTCATGTTTGGTAGATTAGGAATAGTCCTATTTTGGAATCATAAATTAAGGTTTTTGGATTGGTGTTTGACAAAATAACCCAATCAAGGTATGGGGGATGGTTTAATAAGTTTTTTCAGGTGTTTTGAATATGTTTGAGGCATCATCAAATTGAAAATGGGCTTAGAGATTGGAGTTGTTATGTTTAGTGGCCTAAATGGGCAGACTTCTTTGAAATTTCACATTTTTGAGATGTTTAAGTTGATGAAAGGGTTTGGGTTAAACATTTTTGATGTTTCTAAGGTGTTTTGAGGAATCAATAAGTGGTTTGGTGGATTTTTTAAAGTTTGAGTGCTTTGGAATCAAGAGTTTGTGAAGGAAAAGTGAGTCTTAATTGTATGGACAAGAGAGAATTGATTGTGTTTCTATCAATTTGAGTTTGGTTTAGATTTTTGTGCTCCTACATTATCATCACTATAAGGAATAATGGAATATTTTTTTTCAATTATATGGTAATATTGACCATAGAATATTTAATGGCCCAAGAATTTCTCAATAGTATGAGAACAATCAAACTACTACAAATAGAAAAAAGCTATCCATATCAAATACACCAAGAGGGTCTAAAGTTATAATGAAAATACCCAAATAAAATCCCTTCAATGCTCATATATGTCAAAATGAAGAAAGATAATGATTAAAATAAAGGATGAAATTACTTGATAATAGAATATCAATTAGAAAGAGATTAATCAAAAAAGGATTTGGTGAGAAAGAAAGAGAATGAAAATAAGAATTTGAGATAGTGGCAATAACAAGGGGTGGTACAAACATGGGAAAAGAAAAAATAGTAATGGATCATGAATAAGAGGAAAATAGTGTGAAATAGTTCCCCACAAAGAAGGGTGGTGATTTAATAGTAGAGAAAGCTAAAAGTGTCGTCACATAGTAACAAAAGGAAGATGACCACATGAATTTATTTTTTGAGAAAGAAGCATCGATATTAAATGATTTGATCACCTTTGTAGAAGAAGAGAACATATTAGAAAAACTAAAATAATTCACCAAATATTGGAATAAGTCTTGAGAAACTAACACAACACAACAGTTGAGAAGTGTAGCCAAAACTACAAGAAGATGGAATAAACATCATTCCTTAATGGAAGAAAATATTTTGTAGATGGATAAGAAAAATATTGATAGATCTGAGCACTAATGTAACTATGATGCTTATAAATTTTTTGGAAGATCAAATAAGACCAATGTTACATGAAGCCCCTTACAACATTGCATTATTAGATGATTCGCTTATAATCATTATAGGATTTTGTAGGAATGTAGAAGAAAATTTATTAGGACTAAAGAGACCAATAGATTTTAAAGTCATAAAAATAAAAGAACCCCTTAATATGTTTAGTGACTTACTAAAATTGGAATGGTTTATAAATTATGATGGATTATAAGACTCTTGGGAGGAATATATTATATTTCTAGTGAGGACAGGGTAGTACTTATTGGCACCCATAATTTTAATGAGCTTATAGTGGTTTGTGTTGTCACTTTGTGACACCCCCTTGTGATTCCCATCAATTATAACTAATTTGAGAAATATTAATGGTGTATCATGCTCAAGTGCCTCTATAGTTTCATTTTCCACTTGCCAAGTAGTAGCCAAAAACCCATTTGCAAAAAGTTCCAACAATGGCTAAGTACTAAACTTTTAAGGTTTTCTACTATCTACATACTTGCATGCCATCTCTTTAACTACTGATTTCTTCCCTTTTTTTCCTTCTTTCCATCACTTTCCTAAGTTTTTAAACTTTCTTCTTATCCTTAATGTTTTCTTTTCTAAGTCATAAGTCTTCCATCCAATCGTTAGTTGAATTTTTTAAAGGTTGTCAAAACCTTGTCAAGCCTCAATGAAGGTTTTAAAATTGAGATGTAACAACCTTGATGTTCTACTCAGTAAAATTTCTAATGTTTTCTCCTCAAGTGAATAAATCATGATTCCACATGACATAGCAATAAAAAAATTTCTTTCCATAATGTAAATTACATGCATAATTGAAAGAACACTAATTCCAAAGAACTAAAGTTTATCATTCATGATTACATCCTTCCATATAAATGGGTACAAGATACATAGATAGCTCTTTCGAGCTTCATCTGGCAATAGATATATAAACTAGTCTTGATGTCACCACATCGACACATACATTCTAAATGTCCTTGCTCACTAGTGCAAATACTCTAGTTGTCCCCAATATTCATGCAAACATCAACAATCCTTGGTCACCAAGTGATGAGGAGAAACATCACTCAAGCACTTTTCCACCAGCCATAGACTCAAAGGTGGTCCCCCACACATGTGTAACACATGACAAGATGGCCCTACCCTTTGACTTAGATATTTTTTGGAAAAACCCATAACAATAGCCTATATGAGCTTAGTGTTGTGTCCTACAAACCAAAACCTAATCATATGTTTGTCTTCCCTACGAGTATGAAAATATTGAACTAGAATGCATAAATGGAACATAGTGAATTGACAATGTAAACAATGGAAACCTACACTACTTTGGCCAAAGTATTCTCACCCAGTACTTTGAGTGACAGTCATCCCATTCACATATAGTACCATAGATCAGTTTGGATTATGACCATTCATATACTATACTTAGGTAATTTCCTCAAATGGGTAATCTTTCAACCTAGAAATAACCTACTCCCCTTTTCCCAAAACACAATGGTATCTCTACCTCTAAGCCTAAGCACTAGTTACCCCTTCTATCCTATGTATAACATAGGAGCTTATCTTTACATAAACAAGATATTATCTTCAAAAGAAAATCTAGTCCAAAGTCTAACTTTATAAACTAGGGTATAGCTACATAAGCCTCATCATGTAATCATAGATTCAATAAGTGACTTCATTCAGTAAAATGTCACATAATAAGTGATACTCTTTAAGAGTATAACCTTATCAATGCATGATCTCAATCGAAGAATAATCATATCAATAGATGATTCCATTCGAGAGAATAATTTCCTTAATTAGAAGGGTTTAAACAAAGAGCCTACTCTTGTCAATATTATAACTTCGTATTTAAGAGTGTAATGCTTCTAATCAAGTATCAACTCTAACTCACTAGGTAATTCCCACCTGTGTATCAAAAATATATATTTCCTTAAACTCAAGTGATTTGGCTTAATCACAATGATGATTTTTAACCTTGATTCCTCCAAATATTAGGATATAGTCATCAACTAATGACTAGTATGATTTTATAGGTTACTCTAACCCTGTATGTTTCAATCAAGACCAATTGAACAACTCAACCAAGTAGACAATTCCCAACCATAGGTTTTAATCAATAGTCAAGCATAAATCCAAACCTTGAAGGTAAAAATCTACCCAAGATCTTAATTCGAATATGATCAAGTGATCATGCAAGTATAAATTAGCAATGACTCATTCTATCATTTCCACCAAACTGTTGATGTACAACTAACATCATAAGCCAATAGTATCAAGTCACTTTGTGACATTGATATGTTTCACACTATGAATAGCCCTTAAGCTATTCTTGTTAAATCATATCTAGTAGTAATTACAAGTACATCACAAAACAACATAAAAAACTTATATTTTCCTTTCAAAGAAAATGCTATATTTCCCTAATGTAAGTAATCTCAATAGATCAAATAAAGAACTCAAGAATCAAGCTTTCATAAAAAAAGAAAAATAAAGGAAGATTTATCCTCATGCCTGTAATATTCTTATCCAATTATCTGATTTGATGCATAAATTTCCAACAACAACTTACTAGCTTCACTTTGATCTCACAAGCAATACCTCAATAAAAGATCTCTCTCAAGTTGATAATATGCTTCTCTCAATTATTTAACTCGAACAATATATCTCCTCACAAAACACTCAAGGTTCTCATTAAACACAACATAATGAAATTGTAGAATAATGTAGATTAGAAGTGTGTAATAAAATGTAATAGAATGCCTCCAAATGAGAGAATGCACATGATCAAATGGTGACAATCGAATTGTTTCCAAAATAGACTTCTACAACATTTAGAACTTCATATCTTGGCACCAAGTATGTAGTCTACTCCCTATTACTTTGGCCATGGGTTATCAAAGGGAACAGTCCATATTCTTCTACCTGTGTGTTGTCTAAGTTGACTTAGTCTTATCCAATGTATTTGACACTTGAAAAAAGATTCAACTCCACTAATAAACCACCGCTCTACTCTCATAGACAACATTTTGTGAAAACTTGCCACCTTTAGTGATATGCAACACTTTTGTATGCTTTAAGCATTGATTAAATGTTATTCATTCTTCAGTGTATAATGTACATATACGTCATGGGCTAAAGAATTAGTATTCATTTAGCTACAAAAACCATGCAAGATACTTCATCAATGATGCACCTTACTTCTCCTATATCGACCAAGCATAAACTCAATTAAATCGATCTATATTACTCACCTATATTGGAAAATAGACTTATATCAAAATGTTTACTTAGCCATGCATGGCTTAGGCACTGACTCTACATATGTGCTTTTAAACAAATTTGAATACTAAGGTTGGACATTCCTTAATGGCATGGGCTTATCATGCATGTAAGGTTGTACCATGCACTTTTGTGCTCTACAATATATATATATATATATATATATATATATATATATATATATATATATATATATATATATATATATATATATATATATATATATATATATGATCTAGTATATATATTAATATGGTGTTACCATTAAACTATATATATTACTAGATATATATACACATAAAACACTTTGTGATATGAAACTCATATAGCAATATATATATATATATATATATATATATATATATATATATATATATATATATATATATATATATACCATATATATTCATTAGCAAACAAGTTAAAAATCCATTCGATATATGAAAGCATATATCCACTTTATCATTATCTGTTGAAAGCAATTCGCCTGTATACATACACACACATATACACATATATGCACATATACATATTTATGTATAATTGAACAATAACAAAATATATATATTTAGAGATATATTCTCAATATATGTACATTTACAACATGTCAATCAAGTATGAATACATTTGATATATGAATGAATACGAACACATTAACATAAACATAATAATAATAATATATTATATATATGCACACTCGTCTATATAAGAATTAATGCTCATGTGTGTATACAAACATATATATATATATATACATATATCCAATCACATATATTATTATATCATTCAAAGTAATAAATCAATAATCCATTTGATAATCAAACAATTACGACTAAGTGATATATTCACAATAATAACACATGTATATATATACACTTCTCTAATAATTATTAACACTTATATATATACATGACATATATATATTCTATAGCAATAAATAGTCAAATAATCCATTCGATATCTGAAATGATTATGACCATGCGACTATATTCATAATAACATATTTATACACATATATGCATATCTATACATATGTTGTCATACTCGTATGGACATCCCATTATATCCAACGTATGCATATGTCAATATATGTATATATCCCAAATACTCATTTAACCATACAATGAAGCATAGTAATATAAGGAAGAAATGATAAGCTTCAAACACATAAACATCATCCAAGCATAAATTAAACAATAATCAAGACCCTTACCAATGCAAAAAATCATGCTAAGGATGACTTACCAATTCCCAACACAATGACTAGGCTCAACCAATCTACTATGAGTGTGTGTATGTATAAGCTCAGATAGGTATCATTAAGGGTTATTTGACCAATCACTTATCCTAAGTGATGCTTCCCCTCCACCTAGAGGAATGAACCTATCCTTGCAACCAAAATAGTAAATTTGTGAAGGTACTTAGATGCTCATAATAAATCCATATGCATCATAAACTCAAGCATATTCATATAGCAATCAATGTAAACATATTTACTCTTTCAAATCCATACTAAGCATTTATCAATACTTCCACATAATAACTATTTTAGTATTCCATTCTTTTAGCAAGCATATTAAACTCATGATTGTATTTACCATTCCATTTACCCATGAAGGTAAAAGTAAATCAGTAATAACAAAATGGGGTGTAACATACTTCACCCCCTTTGATAAAGTGAAAGTATCCCACACCTATAGAGAAGCCAATAAGGTGGTGGATTTCTTTGCCAATGAAGGGGTTAAGAAAGGTGGGGAAAACACGTGGAGGAAGAATGATAACCTCCATCCTGAAGTGAAAGTGCTAATTTATTATGATTCAGTGCATGGAAGAGAAGGAAGTCTTAGTCATGATGAAACAGATAAAGATCAGGTACATCGATTTCATTAGATTTGATGGGACCAACGTCATTTTATTTTTCAAGAAGAGTCTTCAGCACGCTTTCTAGGTGTTCGACAAAAAATGCCTAAACGGGACCCAGAGCAACTGTAGAGTGTTGTTTTATAGAGTTCTAAAAATGGGCGGAGAAAGAAAACATGTGGAGCTGAGCAGTTTCCAGGAGCACAGAAAGAATGCTAAAGTGTGGGAAAGAATTGAAAAGGGAGGTTTAATCCCGTATCTGGAAAAGCTCCATGGTACGGACGAGGGGATGCTAGACTATTTTGTTAAAAACTGGAAAAATGGTGAGATTGTGCTATTTGGTAGGAATGTTAAGCTGAGTGAGGACTTAATTGGTGAGATAATAGGTCTTTCAACTAAGGGTGTTAAATTCTATCGGGACCGGTGATTCTCTGATGAAGCGGTCATTAAATTTCCCAAAAAAGACAAGGAGAAAGCGAAGATGGTTAAGGTTGCCAATAGCTACTTTGATGTTGAGTACATAAAATCTATATGGAGGAAAGTTTTAAGAGTCATTATGGAATTTATCACGGTTGACAGGCACTTCACCAGAGTTTATGGTTACCACTTTGCCATACTGAACCATTTCTGTCACAAGGTTCGTATATCTCTACCTTTTTACTTATTTTCTTCTTTGAAGAATTGCCTTGATGATGTGGAAAGAAACCCCAAGAGGAATGCTATTATTCACCCTGATCTTGTTAGGCTCATTTTTGAGCATTTTCAAAACTTACCTGCTTTGCCTAAAACTGTTAAAATTGAAGATTTGAATGATGAGGAGACAGAAAGTAGTAGGGAGTTCGAACCCCGGGCCCCCCTACTTGTGTTTTTGTTGGTCATGAAACCATTGCTCCCCAGTCCCTGTCTTGTCAGAAAACCCTTAAGGATTCTTACCCGCTGTCTTGTCCTAAATTGCAGCCTCTGCATGAGTGCCCTAGTTTGGGTTTTGCTTCACTACCCTATCTTAATCCCCAGCCGTCTCTCGGATGCCCTACTCTGGGCTTGTCCCCTGGTTTTAAAGGTACCCCTGTTACGAAACTTGTTTCATATTCTGGGAATTCAATGGAAATCCTCTCTGATAAACCCATGGTCAATAAGGAATCGACCCCTAGTGCCCCTACATCTAGAAGATTGGGGAATGATCATTATGAGTCCCCTATTCAGGATGAAATTAATTTGACCTTGAATAAGCTCACGCCTGAGGACATGGTGAGTATAGCGGAAAAAAGTACAGATGGCCTTTTCACTGTTCTCAAGTGGACCCAGAAAGAAATCTGTGATTTGAAAGGCCGTTTTATTGATCTCAGCAATAGGGTCACAGACTTGGAGCAGAAGATTAGTTGGAATCGTAGAGATAAATAAGGACAGGAAACTCCCTTACCGAGGAAAAGACAACAATCACAGGAGGATAGATTGACAAGTATCGAGTGCAGCATGTCCAAGATTGGCCAAAACATTAGGGCCACTATTGCGAACAATCACAAAATCGCTAGGCATAACACCATTATCATCAATGCGATGGTGGAAAAGTTTGAAAAAAACCAAAAGGGTTTGCTGGTCATGGATTTGGATGCGAACAGGGGAGGCAATAGATCGGCTGGTGAAGGGATTTCGACTCGTACCCAGGCTAACATTAAGAGAAAGACCCTGACTTCATCACATACAGCTCAAATTCTCAAGCAGGGGTTACAAGACATGCAGGATGTTGAAAAGGAGGCTGAGGAGTTACTGAACACCTTGGAGTAGCGTGGTGGTGTTGTTGGTTTTTTTGGGAAGTCCTTTTTTGGGCCCTGCTGTCTCTTGGTGCTGTCATTTCTTTTTTGGGATAGCTGTTTGTTTGTTTGAACTTTTTATGTTATCTTTAGTTGTTTAAACTCTACGGTTTCAGGTCCCTGTAAAACCTATTTTTTTCCTTTTCAAAAACATACTTCACCCCCTTGTGAATCATCATCCTCAATGATCTTGAACACATAGTTAAATAAAAGGTTTTATTTACCCTTTCCATTTCATATATATATAGATATATATATATCAATTTTCCCTCGGAGCACCACTTCTTGCATTCTTGCTCTTCCTAGACCTTGCATTGAGTGACTCTTGCTAACACATAGGAAAACTTATGTGCTTCACACATACCTTCTCTCTCATAAAGATTATGCATTATAATCACAATACCTCATATGTACATCTCAAGTACTATAGTAATTGTATCATACATGACACCTATACCACAGTACTTGGAAAACATGTTCTCATTGGCTAATGAATTTATCCTTAGTGTAATCCAAATAGAAAAAGGAATAACGATGCATTGCACACTGTATTATGGGTCCCATCCTTTCATTTGGTATTTACACCTTTAGAAAACATAGAAGCTGAGTTTTTCCATCACTTACACATCCATTTTCCTTAATCATAAAAGTAATTATCTTGAGTACTTTTCCATTTTTAGCACATCATTTCTCTTGGACAACTATCAATTCTGAACATAATGATACTACTCCACATTTCAAGCTTTGTATCAACAAGGTTTCTTCAATAGATTCAATATTTTATTCCTTTTGAAAACCTTTCTAGCCCAAGGTTAACCCTATTTATTAGCCTATTTTAGCTTAATATACTTTTCAACCTTCATTTCCATATAATGGATCAAACCTCAATGGTAGAAGTTCATAAGTATTCTACAAATCATTCAAGATTTGGTTTATCACTTTTGCCTATTCAGCTACAATAATATATTAAGCATTCATTCAATTGAATTTCTCAAAAGATGATCATGGTTCACATAACCTTATCATTATTTTCTCATTTACAACTGAGACAACCTTCTCAAGAATACTAAGCAACTACTTTACACAATATATTACTTAGGACCGAAATCCTATAAATCAAAATTTCCAACCAATGTTGGTTACTTTGGTGAGTCATTCTACCATAGCATTATGTCAATTTTTTTGATATAGATAGGTTAAAATGTCTTGTGTTCAACCACTCCTCCTCTAGAATCTCAAGAGAGTATACATTTCCTATTGATGATGACATCTTGTCGTCATTCCCTGGCACACTGGACAATATCTTGTTACACACACTGCAACATCTTACTCCATCTTTTCTAGATTATAGTGGTTCCTCATTCAACAATTAATTTTGTCATTCCAATGTCCTAACTATGACATTGATTTCCACATTTGAGTCCAAAAATGTTGGGTACATAGGTTCTTTTACATCCCATAATAGTATATTCTTTGACTAAATGAAAACCTATTCTATGGACTCATTCCACACAAGAATAATGCTTAAACATTTTTCAGAGATAAATCTCATTCATCTTCGGACATCCATACCTTGGATTTATTTCATCCTTACATCATTTCCAAAATTTTATTATTATTTTAAGCTCAATCTATCTTTCTCGATGAGCATCAATACTAATTTTGAGTAGTAATCCTTGATCAATCATTTGGTTCCTAAAAGATATCAAATTTATTTGCATAGCTAATAACAAAGCATGTAAATTTCCTTAATAACTCCAAATCATGTGTAATCTAGATCTTTCCTTACCTATTCATTAGGAAATGATCTTTCCATTCATGATTAAGTAATCTATCTATACTTTCCTTAAGGCATCAATGATAATAGCAATTGATTTTACAATCAAATATATATAAGGTATTGTGTGATAATAGGTCACAATCCTTGACCTTTCCACTATTTTTCTCCAAAAATTTCAATACCTTAAATCCTTGTGGTAAAAAAAAAATGACAAAATGACTTATGAAGAAGTCAAAAGTTCTTCCAAATTAAAAATATTTTCATGATTTTTGATGGATGGGGTACTTAGTTTGAGTCAATCCACTCTCTTCCTTTCCCCCTTAGTGTTTCCATGATATTCGTTCAACTCAAAGTTGAACTCATAGCAAAAAATTTATTTCTCGAATGATTTAACGTTCCTTGTTGTTGGATTTCTATTGCTTTTTTCTTTCCTTCATGGCATGCCTTGAATATACTTATTCCCAAAGTTAGATTCATCTTTGACATCTAATCTCATAGATTTAATAATTGGATCATCAAATAGGGGATCTAATGAATAATCAACAACTTTACAAGTTGAGAGGCATTCTAATATTCCAATTCTCTCTCCAATATCCTTTTTATGAAGAAATATCCATACCCACAAAGCCTCTTTTGTTGATGTACCTTTCAACTTAAAGCATTTTTTCTTACTATTTCAATAGTTTTGACACATAGTGTGACACTGTATCCCATTTCCTTTTGGAAACTCTAAACGTATGTTGGTTTATGTTGACACATTGGTGAGTTCAATTTATACTCTAGCTAATCTATACATACTATCTAAACCTTTGTCAGATCAATACAATTTACCTCTTCAACCTTTTTTCTCACAATCACCTTTCCAAGTGACTTTGTCCCAATACTTGGAGACTTCATAACCTTAAGCACTCTAAAGTTGCTTGGTTTCTTTCCCTTATCTCAATAAATATTATAAATTGATCTCGTCAATTTTGGTTGGTGGAACCATGTTCACTTCATTGATTACTTCATTTCTGACCATTCCGATCTCTTCCCTTATTCCAAGGTACTATCTCCTTTCTTACAAGTTCCTAGCCTTGCTCAAAAATTAGATTTTTGTCAAGAGTTCTCCAACTTCTTGGATACTTCCTTTGTTGACTATCTACTTCGTTTAAAATTCCTAATTTATGCCAATACATTTGCATACTCATAGATTTGTAGTATACTTACTAAATTCAAAAATCCTTGACTCATTGCAACTATAGGTTGCTACCAATAAGGTAGATTCTTTCAATCCTCTTTATCCCTTAGAGTCATTCTAAATTTTATTAAGGTGAAGGTATATATTGGTTATCCTTCATAACCTTCCTACATAACATGATTTCATAATCTTCCACAATCTGAGAGGGTATCATAATAAGTTGTTGGTTTAGGAGTTTCTAACTCCAGGGATGACTCTTGTCTAGTCCCAAACTTAAAAAAATTTCTAGGAGTCTTTTCTTCTTGTTGTTCTTTCCACTTTCCATATTGGCAAAAAAAAATTCTACCATTATCTTCTGATAAGGTTTACGTAACACTTATGTAATACACTCATAGGTTCCAAAACTGAACCTAGTAGCTCTAATACCACATGTAACAACCCTAGTGTTCTACTCAATAAAATTTCCAATGTTTTCACCTCAAGTGAATAAATTGTGATGTCATGACATATCAATAAAAAAATTTCTTTCCATAATGTAAATTACATGCATAATTGAAATAACACCAATTCCAAATTATCATTGCATTAAGTTATAATTTCACAAACCTTTCCATTACATAGATGTTATATCGAATGAACTCAAGTTTATCATTCATGATTACATCCTTTTGTATAAATGGGAATAAGATACATGTAAAGGTTTTTTTGCCTCAATCATTTTATTTTCATTTGCATAAATGTCTATGGTACCGGGTGCAACTATACTCAAATAAAATTATTGAAAAGGTGTGCAATATGCCACGTGGTGGCTGCACAACTTTTATCTTTTCATCTTCCTTTCGGGAGAAGGTTTGGGACACATGTTTTCTTGTTAGCCATTTTCTTTGTAGCTATATTTGCGAGCTCAGGAGTTTCCACCCTATTGACATGTCATCTCCTTGCCACGAGTTATCTGCATCGCTTATAAGGATATCTATTGAGGAGTTTGTTTGAGCTGGCTGACCTTTTTCTTTTCTTTTCTCAGTTTTTGGGATGAAAGTTTTGAGATGGTACCTTGCAGTGATGTGATCAATCAATTGGGTCCTTTTCCAGGCTATTATTCCTAGGATCTGATTGCATTTGGTTTCTTATCTTTGCTAAAATATCTAGAGGGTATTAATGCAGTAGCTGAAGAGTTAATGCAAAGATCTTTTATGACCTAACCAAAGGTCTATGATTGGATTGTGTGCTATCAACTGTCAACACCTAGCGACAATTAGTTTTCTTAGGGTTTTAGAATTATTTTTAGAAGCAAGTTGTAGAACTACTTTATTCTGGAATATTATATCTATTAAGGTTTAAACTATTGTCAAATTGGCATCCAACCTTTGTTTCAAAGTGCAGTTTTAATTAAAGCATGAACTATTGAGAGGAATTTATTTAGACTGTGCATGTATGGCCTTTTTCAAGCCTTCTTTCTTTATATTGTCATTTTGAATGAAACACTGTGTCTTGCAAGCTATATTCTGGTAGTTTAAATAACATATTTCTATGCTTTATGATTGTGTGATTGAATAGTAGCATAGGAGAATTGGACTATGTCATTGGATTTTTTTTTCTTTCATTAATTTTTTTATTTTGTTATGCTATGTTGTATTAGGAGATAGAGTTCTTGTAATTTCTAGAATACTATTCTTTTACTCTAAGGAATCTTTATGTTTGATCAGACCTCAATGATCATTTCTTGCGGAAAGATCTAAAAGTATGCAATGTGCTTGAAGTTAGCTTTTGTTGTTTGTTCTCTTTCCAACAATGAGGGGTTGTGGCATTCTGTGTCCTTTATATCAATCATAGGAATAAATTAGGTTTGAAATGATGTAAAAGCTTTGGTGCATTTCCTTTTATGTTTTATATTTACATTTCATTTCTCCCTTATTTCAAAACCCCAAAAGAAGAGCTGACTTTCTATAAAAAACTTGGAGGTATTTGTTGAGACATAATTTTTCTCCCACTCATTGAATTTCTGAAACACTTGATTAGAAGTCAAAAATATTTCTTAAATCAGGCCAAGGAAGGAAATTGGAAATTTCATGCCCAGAGTCCAAACAAGAGCATCCTCGAGAGGTCACTTTTAGTACTCTCAGTTACCTACCTCAAATCCTAGAAGGAGAAGAACTATAGGTTTTGTAACAGTTCTAAGGAGTAATAGAGTGAGTATTTAGAGCCTAGTATCTAGAGCCTTATCTACTCCATCTGGAGGTTTAAATTTCTAGATAAGATTGATTGTATATATGATTCATAAGAATCATTTTATGATGAATCATGTACCTCCTGCTCCTAGGAATTTCATAACATGGGACAATGGTAGTCCACTGCAACCACCCACATCCCTAGATGTATGGCCTTCCATACTTGCTAATGCACTAACGGGGATTCCAAGATTCTTTGGGGAGGATTTCAAAACCCCTTCTAAATACCTTCAAGATATAGCGAAGGTATGTAGGGTACACAACATATCAGAGGAAAAAATCATGTTAAGACTGCTAGCCACCTCTTTTAAAGGAAAGACTCAAGACTGGTATAGATCTCTAGCCTTAGGTTCCATTCTTTGTTGGGACCAACTCAAACAATGCCTATTTGAATGATTCTTAGAAAAGGGAGATCGTTCCTCACTATTGTAACAACTAATTACCATCAAGAGGGCTCCACATGAAGCCATGAGTGATTTCACTACTAGGTTCCACAAGACCTAGCAAAGGATCCACGTAACTGCTTGACCTCAAACCATGATGGCATTCATGTTCTATCTAAAGTCTATCAATCTAGACATCGCAGTTATGATAACTTCCATGGGAGGGAATATTTTGCCTGATGCATACGAGGCGGAGGTATGTGCAAAGAATAAATTGATCAATGTCGGGAAACTTCTTCCTTGACCACCAATGCTAGTATTTGCAGAAATCTTTGATGGTCATCGAGAGGAGGCCAATCCAAGTAATCCTGCCACACAATTAAATTTGGTTACCCACAGCCTAAAGACAAGTATCCTACAACTCAAGCAAGCACATTGGGTCTCTCGTCAAAGGCGATAGATATCGTTGATATAAAAGATCTGATGCAAAAAATTTCTAATGATTTAGTCATTATCAAACGACAACAAGCAATGCCTTTGAAAGTGACCACTCAGGTCTATGGTGGAGGAAATTCACCTTATCAACATAATTCATATCAAGGATCCTATAAAGGAGGAGGCCAACTAACATCGTTAACAAATAAGATAGTCTTGATCAGTATGCCATTACAAATAGTTAAGGGTAGTCTAAATAAAGAGATAGTCCCAAGCTAGAACAATTTGGTAGAGGACGAAAATGTCTAGTCCTTCCCATGCAATCATAGCCATATGCCTTGAAACTACCCCTAGAGAAATAGGAAACCAAAGGTAGCAGAACAATGGAGTAAGGGTATGTCTCCAAATACGGATGAATATGGGTCACCTGAAATGGAGAATGCTCATTTTAGGGCATAGATGCAAGGGATTTCTATTGAACAAGAATTAGACATTGCGCTTGACCAAGCTCTTTTCTCATGGTTGGAAGAAGATGAGGCTATGTTTGCAAATGAATCCCTGATAACTAAAATTCTACAATTGTATTCAGATTACAACACTAGATTGAAAAGAAGGCTCCCAAGGGAATATATACAACAAGCTTTGCCATGTCTGAAACCACGTCAACTGTTCCCCCCAAAGAAATAGGCTTTACTTCCCATCGTTCAGTCTTGTTCATAGCCACATAACCTACTAGTAGTAGAAAAGGAGGCAAATAAAGCATTAGGCCTAGTCATGGAAAAATGTTTTCTCTTGAAAACAAAAGAAATACCACCATTTAGGCCAAAGGCCCAAATAGTTGGGATGCTTAATGTAGTGGAGCAATTGAAGAAGACACCTGCCAATGTGTCATTGTGGGATGTCATGTATCAATTCCTGAGAAAAAAACCATGCTTCAAGAAGCATTGAAGGTGGAAGGGCAATGTTTGCAAGAAAGCGCGACTTAGTTGAACAATTAGAATGAAAATGATAGATTTGTGATGCCCCCTTAGGTCGTGAAAGCAATGAATTATGCAAATAATTTGAACAAAATTAAAGAGAAAGAGGTAAGTGGAACAAATCCCACACCTTTCTTTTTAACGCTTATAGTAGGAGATAAATTGTTGCATAATAATACGATTGATTCAAGAGCTAGCACAACCGTTATGCCAAAACAAGTGGTGGATTCTTTAAAACTGAAGTATGAACCCCTTGAAAAGGGAATTATGCAACTAGATGAAAAGAAAGTCTTGATGATTGGTTAGATAAGGGATCTATCCCTGACCCTCTTCTCCTTCCCAAGCCAAAAAATCACTTAGGGAGTAGTAATAATAGTCATTCTACAAGTTTTCATAATGTGTCTATCAAGAGATTTCATTGCCAAACTTGGTGGATACCTGACACTTGATTGGTCCCACTTGATATTGAGAGCTAAACACGGGGCAAAGATGAAGATTCTATCCAAATCCTGGCATCCTAAACATATTACAGATGATGCATATCTATTCTTCAGAGCTACTGATACCTCTACTTTTTAACAGGAGAGATATTGCATAGAAATTCTTGAAGAAGAAGATAGATACGAGTGGATTCCAAAAGAAGAGATGCTACTCAATCAGTTTGTTGATTCTAATCCATTTGGCAACTTCCATGCTACAGGGCTGAGCACCTATGTGATTTTCGCCAAAGATCGGGTCTTTCCAAAACTAATAAAGAGCCAGAGGAATCTGATCATATGTCTGATAATCATGTATGGACCGTGCATTTTGATGGTGTCAAGTGCAAATTTGGTCCCATAGTAGGTGTCCAATTGGTATTTCCAATGGGATTAGGATACCCCAAAGCTTATTGTTTTCAGTCTTCATGCTTTGCCAATAATACTAAATATGAAGTTTTGGTCCATAGATTGAGTCTAGCAAAACAAATGGATGCAAGTAAGAAACAAGCGGTCAAAAATTTAGAATTGATAGAAAGCTAGACGTATAGGCAAGGTATGTGCTAGATCATCATGGAAAAAATAGGCCCTTAAGTGGCAAAAAAATCAAAAAAATCTAAGTCTGGCAACTTAACGTAAAAATTTGAATAATTTATCTATATTATTTCAAAAATATGTAAGAACAAAATATATAGCAAATTGAATGTAGTTTCTAAACTACTAGGTTTATTTTAAAATAAAATCTATTTGGTGAAAGTTTAAAATTTCAATGCAGTAGTACTAATTTTTATCACTAGTCTACTCTTAAACATAGGAGAAGAAATAATATTAACAAGATGGACCATGCTGGATCAATAGTTATCTTGGAAGATGAGATAGGCAAAAAAGGTACTATTTTTGAAAACATATTAAAAGAGTCCCACCATATTTCTACTTTGAACCTAAAAAATACTTTTGGATGTTATTCCTTTCATTGTGACAATGAAAGTATTGTTAAGGAGGTAATAGAAGAAGAGGTCAAAAATGCTATCCCTACCTCTTTTTTAAGGATTTTTGGGATTTTGTAGGTAGTGATGTCACTGCTACTAAAAAGATTTGTTTTAGACTGGAAAAATTCTCAAAAATTTAATAATACTTTCATCTTCCTCATTGTTAAGAAAGACAATGTGATATTTATGATTGATTTTTGACCTATCAATCTTTTTTACACTTTTTATAAGGGTTTTCTAAGATCAATGCCTTCAAAATTGAGCCTCTCTTTCATGAAATTAATTCTCAAAACAAAAAATGTTTTGTTTGAAGAAATAAAATCCTAGAAGTTATTCTTGACACTCATGAAATTCTCACTCAATGAAAAAAGTAAGAAAGAAGGCATGGTCCTAAAGATAGATATTTCTAAGGTTTAATATAGAGTTTCATGGATTTTTTTGTTTAATATATTGGGAAGTATGGTTTTAGGAGAAAAATACTTCATTTGATTCAAGAATGTGTTACTAACCCAAAATTATTTGTGATTGTCAATGTTATCCTCAAAAAATTCTTTAGTAGTAAGAGAGTTTTGAGATAAGAGTATCCTTTCTTTCCTTGTTTATCATGGTGATTGAGATTCTTCAGAGGAATATTCATATAAGTTACTTCTCAAAATTTTATTGGATAAAAATCTACCTCTTCTTTAAATGCCTCATCTCACCAATAGTTTATAGATGATATACCATTTTTGGGCCATCTTCTATTTTGGAAGCTAATATTTGGAAAGAAGTACTAAATTAGTATGCAAAAGTTCCTATAAATCATATCAATTATGAAAAAAATGTGTTATATTTCTTTAATCTAAAAGATAATTTTAAAACAAGACTATTAAAGTGTTGGGACACACTAGAGTTTAACTATGTCCTACCTTCTTGAGGTTGCCTCTTACTATAAAGAATATTCCCCCTACTACTAGTATGACATTGTGGAAAGAATTCATAAACTATTACTAGATGTGAAGGAAAACTGTTTATCCAATAGGTAAGTTCCAACTCCTTAAGGCATAACGTCAAAATTTATTCCTATGTACATTATTTATCTCTCTTCAAAATTCCTAAATAGATGGTTGGGAAAATATAGAAAATTCAAAAGAAGTTCCTTTGGATAGGTATGTAAAAAAAAAAGATGCCTTGGTTAGGTAGAATATTTTTTGTAAGAATAAAAGAAATGTGGCTTGCATCTTAGGAGTATTTAAAATTTGAACAAGGTCCTCTTACTGAATATTGGTTGGAATTTAACTAGGGAAGAGAAATATTGAACTCTAATTATGAGGGCTAAATATCTTCAAAACTTTGATTAATTCACTTTTTAAGATTATAAAATAGCTCAAAGGGGTCCATTAAATGAAATCATTTAATAAATACAAGAGGTTTTTTTCTCAATAAATTAATTATATGGAAAGTTGGACCAGATAATAAAATCAAGTTTTGAGAGGACATTTGGATTGATTTAAGACCTCTATCTTATCACCATCAATTTTCTTAACTAATTCAACCTCTTTCAAATATTTTCAAAATATTTTGGGAGGGGTACTTAAGTAAGGATGGACATACAAGAAAATGAAAGTACTTTTAGGCTTAATTAGGAATAAAAATGACCTTGCAAATGTTATTATTAAATTTCACATCCATCTCAATTATGTCTCTTTTCAATCACCTTCTAAACGATGAAGTCATTTGGGCCCATCACTCTATAGAAACTATATTATTGCTTGAAGTTAAACTTTGTTACTCAAATTCTCAAGCGTCCACTATAATTGGAGTTCCATTAGGAATCATACATTAATACAGAAAAATAATTTCTTTCTATGAGATTCTAACCACCATAGGATTCTCATCCAAGACAACCTTCTGAAAAGAGGCTTTTTATTTCCAAAAAGATGCCCTTTGTTCTTATCTCAAGAAGAAATAATTAACCATTTAATCCTCAATTGTAAGTTTTCTATGGAGGTTTGGGAGGATATCTTTACTAAATTTTAGGTTCAATGGGTTATGCCTAAAGACTTAAAAAACTGTGGAATTGGGATAAGTTTAAATTGTTACTAAAATATATACCTTAGTATCAACATGAACCATTTCACATGAGAACATTCATCATAGGTTACCAAATATTTTAAGTTTTAACTATAAAAACTGATCAAACATTTGAGACAAGAAGAATTCAATTCATAACTAAAAGATTACAGTTTTTCAAAATAACTTACGTAAATAAATATAATGTGACAACAATTCAAAAATGCTATCAAAATCACTTAGAGAAGCACAACGAATCTATATGATACTAAGAATAATCTTAGAGCAACTAGGAATGATGGAAGTTAAAAGTTTTCTCACTTTTTGTTTAATCAGGCCAGTTTTGTAAACTTTCTTTGTGATAGATAATATGAAATAACTACAATATCACAAGTTGGAACTACAATAAATTTATTCAATAAATATGAAGACTGCAATAACAAAGTTAATTGAACAATCAATTAAATATTTTTAACATTCATAAACTATATTGATGAAAAATTTCTTGTACATTTATTAATATATATATTTTTACACTGCATAATTAACTAATACTTGACAAACTAATTAAAAAGCCATTATTGTAACAGTTTTGCATAAAAATAAGTATCAGCGTAACCAAAAATATGTCCCGCTTGAAAAAAAAAAAACTTGCTTGGGTACAAGAAAACACTATGACTGACATTCATACATTGATCACACAAATTGAGTACAAGAAAACAAGAGGAGCTATAAACAACAGCTCAAACCACAACACATACTACGTTGTAATCACATGGAACCGATACCTCACTTCTCCAACGTGGAAGATCTAAATATCTAAGTGCGCCCACTTTAGAAGAGCAGTACCTACCATTTTCCTAGCCTACATTCTGACTTATGTGGAACAGAAAAATGGTGTACTAATTTCTCAGTGATATGAAATATTGTGTCAGAGATACAGAGAGAGAGAGGAAATAAGTAACATATACAATAATGTTCATATCACGCAAACCAATTTTTTTCCAACAATAGGTATTATGCGTACAAGTCAGAGAAGAGCTCTAAAAATAACTCCAGAATAACAAGGTTTTGCGGGGTCAGAAGAGCAGTAGAAGAAGAAAACAAGAGCCAAAGGACGATAGGAAATGAGTGCCTGTAGAAGAGTTGTGATCAATCACATGAAACCGATGCATCAAAGATGCTCACCGACATGCAAGACATAAATATGTTAATGCGAATTAGCAAAAATCTCTATTTTAGTGTTCTGTTATTATTCTCTGACGTGCAAGACCTAAATATGTTCTCTCTCTCTTTCCTATGTTTATTATTTTGTAGGCTACCATGACCGACTTGTGTCTGCTATTCAGTTGTGTTGTTTTGCAGGCTGCGGCGACTGACTTAATTGACTGCACGTGCCTGCCATGCAATTGTGTCTTCCGTGCAGGGAACGCCTTCGTGGAAGTGTCGTTTCTCTTAAATGGAGTTTCTAACTCATTTGAAAGGGATTACATGAGTTGTTCGTTCCGTCCTTCAAAAATTGGCGATGGACGAAATCAGGGTAAAATTTTACTTAAGCCTGTTTCTAATTCATCTTGAAAGGAAACACTGCACGAATTTTCATTACATCACCTCTGTAATTTGTTCTAGGTATTATCTTCTCTTTCTTGTAGACACAAATGGGCAAAGTGCACAATCATGGTTATATTTAAATATCGTTCACTTTAATACGAAAGATCAATTTTAGTCAATAAAAATATTATAAATATTATTAATTTTTTTTAGTGTGGATGATATGTTAAATTACTATTCACTGTTTGATCATTGAATTGAATGATATTTAATTAGGGAGCAATATTATAAAGAATATTAAGAAGATTTAAGTTGAGCCATTTTGAAGAAAGATCACTCAAAGATCAATCAAGTCCAAAGTAACAAACAACAAACAAACTCGTCTTATCATATTTGCACCTACAACACATAGCAATGTTGTAGGTGTGCACACATCAGTTATCAATCCTCTATTCTGGTGTTCACCATAAAGGCTCAAATAATAGACAATATAAGTCATAGATTTCATTTCAAAGAGGTTAGGAGCCAATGTAAGAAATGAATATAGCACAACAACATGAAGGATGGTTAGGGAAAAAATGATAAATTCTCATATTCTTTCTCATGTTGTGCAAAGAACATTTCCCCTGTGTAGTGTTATTATAGTGTTGTTTGCTAATCCAATAGAAGATGAACCCTAGATGTCCTCAAGGTGGGAGGACAATTTCATCGATTCCTCTCCTATCATAAATCAACATCTCATCCTCTATTACTAAATAAGATGCTTCAACCATTTTATTATCCCTAATAATTTGGTGATGGACAAATTTAGGGTAAAAGTCTATTTAATCTTATTTCCAACTCATCTGAAAGGCAATACTACACAAATTTTCTTTGCATCACCTCTCTAATTTATTCTATTGTCTTGTCCATCTTGTACACATAAATGGGCTAAGTCAATGGCTATTCTTAAACATGTAGTTTAATATCAAAGACTCATTTTAGTTAACAGAAATAGGATAAATATTTACTTTTTTTTTGTCTAGATGTTATGTAACATTGTTATTGATTATTTGATCATTGAAGGGAATTATGTTTAAGTATAGTGCAACATTATACACAATATTAAGAAGATTAAGTTGAGTCACTTCAAAGAAACACAACCAAAAACCCATTCAAACATAAAGAAGCAAAAAAAAAAAAAAAAAACTCATCTTATCACATTTGCACTAGCAACACATATCAATGTTGTGGGTGTTTGTGCACCAATTGCTAACTCTCTACATTGGTGTTCATTATAGGGGGCTCAAATGACTATACAATGTAAGGTATATGTTCATTTAAAGAGATTATTCATTTCAAATAAATTTCTTTAATAATGAGAGAGTTGTAGTTTGATTGGTAAGAATAATAGTATGCTCTTTGATTATACCATCCACTGAGATTCAAATCCATCAAAAGTATAATTGGGCTAGGTTTGACACTATGAGATTTTGAGCCCCTAATTGTGATAGTTTATTCAAATGACAACTTTTGATTTAGAAGTATGCTTCCTCATAATGTTGTAATCCACTATATAAATGTACGGGTATTGATATCTATATAATTTAAAAATTGAACCATTATAAAAATCTCTTAATAGATTCATTTCATGTTTTACTCAATACACTAAGCATGAACATTGAGATACGACAAAGCTAATATGAATTGTAGCAAATGGAAAAGGTAATTTTATTGATAGCTCATTCTTATATGGTAAAGTGGATATGGTGTCAAGAGATAAGATGCCATATAGTCCTTTGAGTCCTTCTAAATCAATAATAACATTTGAAAATAGGGAATTATTTTGAAAGGATTTGTGGAAGGATAAAAAGGGTGAGGTTTTCCAATGCTCCTTGGATACCATATGTTTCAAACTTCCTTGATTCAACTATTCTCATTTAGTTTATTAGTGGTTAGCATTGATTTTTCTTATCTCAACCCATTTTGTAATTATTTCTTGTTTTAATTCAACCCTAGTGTTATTAGATCCATGTTGCTCTTTGATGTTTTATTGGGTTTAATCAATTTATCTTTCTCATTTTGTAAAACAAGGCATGAACCCTTTCAACAATTGACCTTTACCACTAATATATAAAAAATACTTTATTCAATCAAAATTTTATAGCATTAAAATTTAATTACTCCAAAACTTTATGAACTCAAAAAAATATATATTAAAAAACTTATCAATCAAAATATTCATAAAAAATATGTAAATATCACCAAATTGAAATGCCATTAATCTTGAAAAATAATTGCATGCAATTAAGCTATACACAATCAAGTGGTTACTCTAAGTGCATGAAGTAAATACTATCAAAGTGAATAATAAAAGGGGCATGTGCGTGCAAATATGAGGGACGAAAATGACTTTTGGTCTAAATAGCATATAGCATGAACATGTTGTATTGTGCTCACATTTTGTTCAAGTCATCAATGAAAAAAAATAGATCACTTTTAAAATGATTTATTTTTCATACACTCAAAAGTGAGAGTGTGTTATAACACAGATCAAAGAAAAAAAAATATTTCACTTTTAAAATGTTGTTTATTTTTCATATACTCAAAAGTGAGAGCATGCTATAACACACTTGTGTTAGCTCTAGCTTTGAAAAATGCCAAATCTTATGATCTTAATTTATCCTTGGGTATCCAACTTAAATGGTTGGACTTGTACGTCAACATTTAAAGACATGTTTTCTATTAAGTACAAAAAAATTAAATATCTATCATGCTCTCCATTAGGTTTACACACTTTTTAATGTTATCATACAAACACACATACAAACACACGCACAGACACATATATATTTAAGCAAAAGAAATTTCACTAATATAAATTATATGATATAAATAAAGTATTATAAAAAAATTCAGGAACAAATAAAACCTAGCTCATATGAAAAGCTTCTCACATCAACTTATACAAAAAATTGCTAGAGATTTACAAAGTTATGATTAAATGCAAGAAAATTTAACAAAATGAACTCGCAAACTGACATAGATTTTCAAATTATATTCAAACCCTATCACCATTTGTCACAAAATTTTCATCATTCCCTCTTGAAATGAATCATCCTCATCATTTGCTTGACTTGAAATCAACAACTGAGGAGGAGCATTCATATTGTGATGATTTTGATGACAATAGACAAATGAAATTGCAAAATACCTATCCTTTATACCTTGTAGGTCAGCTAAATTTTAATTTCTTCAAAATGTGTATCCAATACCCCATATAGGTTTCTTGCATAGTTCAATTGCAAATCTTGCTTGATTGCATCATAAATAGTCATAAACACTCTCTTGTGTTTCAATTAAGATATTGGAAATAGACCCCCTACCCAACTCTTCCCCTTATCAAATCATATTTTTGAACATTGCATAACAAACCATTGGCTCCCATAAATTTTCCACAAACCTCTTCATCCACTATCACCTCAAGATATACAAAACTTAGCACAAGATCAAGGACATTAAATGTAAAAATTGATAGTACTTGGGATAGAAAGATTATGTGTCGATCTTGGGGTCGATATATATCTTCACCAAGAATGATTTGAATGTATTCTACCACACTTGGGTTGTAGACATTAAAAATTTGGCCTAGTTCTGCATTTGATAGGTGTCCATTGAAAGGTTCTCCCAATTTTGCACATAGAATGGTACCCTAAGATTCTTTGGTTAATAACCCATAACCTGGTAGCTAATTTGAATCCTGAATACTAAGAGAAAGCACCGACCTAATATACTACCTTTTTGATATATGAACTGATGAACAAGCTACAATGAAGAACATTGAGTGAAAAAGTGTTGATTAAGTCCCTTTTAATCCCACAACCTGGCTTGCTAACCATTGAAAAGATGCTAATTGATATTATTTTAATTATTGCTATCTTATTGAATCATGCGAGTGAAGATTTGACACATTTTTTAATATATTTGAGATATTTTAAAATTTTCTTTGGGAATATTAGTTAGTATGGCTCTAGCCTTATGCAATTAATTATCTTGCAACAATACAATATTAGCACTAGAGAAGTATGCCACAACCATTTTGTAGTAGTTGGGAGGTCTTGGAAGAGAAATCTAGCAGAATTGCAAGGAGGGATCCTCAGTACCTCTGCCATCTAAAGAACACCATCATTTAGCACATTTACTCATTACATACTTTGAAGTATGGATTAAAAGAATAAATAAAAAAGTCTTCAAGCTTGATCGATTAACGATCCTTCAAGAAAATCAAAGTTGGTACCACAAATTTATTACACCTTGACATGTGATGTTTTCCACTTTCATTTAGTAGGAGGTGAAAAGACTTGCAAGTGAAAGTTGACAAATTTGCAAGCAGGCGAGCATTAATTCATTTGATCTATAATGTATGACTTATCCATTTGGAATCTTTTTTGAATAATCATCTATTGGAAATTTTCCAATAGATATGATCTATCTTTTAAATATGAACCATACCATGCCTTCAATACTAACCTTACCACATATTTTGAGTATGTTAGCACATGTGCTACAAATTAAATAATGTTTGATGTGACATTTTCCACTGCCATTCTACAGAGAGTGAAGGAAATTTCTAGATGAAGGCTGGTGGAATTGCGGGGAGGAACTATATTAGAAATTTTGTTTTGTGACACATGAATTTTACATCATGTCCTTGATATTTCCCTTATCCCATGTTTTGAGTGTATTGACATATATTGTACTACCTTTGTGAAACAATTTACTAAAGATGTCATATTTTTCTTTCCTTATCATTTTGTACTAACTAAGAATGCTTCCTAATGGTAACTAATGGAATTGTGGGGAGAATTTCGAAGGTGGAACTTCAAAAAAAGATTTGGTAGAACCTATTCCCCTCCTTCATTTGCTAATATAAAAAATCTCTAGCTGACAAATTGGAATTTGCAAAAAATTGGCATGAGACTAAGGATTATGAGGAGAAAGCCATTACTCCTCATAATATTTGATTTGCATTATTAGTACAATTTTTTGTGTGATGAATTTACACAATGATTCCCCTATAACCAAAAATGCATGATATATTCATAAACCATGTGTTAATTATTACCACATTACTCACAAATGATTATGGGTCTTTTCCTTTAAACTTTATGTAGGAAATACAAGACTTGCCCAACCAATCATTAAAATTTTAAGAGAAAACAATTTCCACGCAACATTTCTTGAATTTTTAGAAGAGTTGACAATGTTTATTTGATATTGATGAGGAATTATAACCCCCAAGTAGGCTAGCAAAAATTGAGACCTACTTTACTTAGAGAAATGAGAACTCTTAGAAGTAACAATTGTTGCCACCTTTGGATACCTATTGATGGAAGTATTATCGTATTCAATCTCAAAATTTTGTTGATCACAACCCATATTAGCAAGACAATCTACCACTCAATTACCTTCTTTATATATATGTGAAATTATAATTTCATTAAAATTATTCAAAAGAAACCAGACTTGATAAAGAATATATCTTATTTGCCAATTCTACATTTTTGTATCCTTACACACATTCACAATTAATAGAGAATCTCTCTCTATGTGAATTTTTTTATATTTTTATCTTTATTGCTAGATTTATACCATGCAACAATGCTTGAGCTTCATCAACATTGTTCATTCCATGAGGAAGATGAATTAATTTATCACCCACCAATGAACCCTTTGAATCTTGAATAACTATCCCTGCTCCTAAAACTGTAGGATTCCCTCTTGATGCACCATCAAAATTTAATTTATAAAATTTTTTGGATGGAGGTAGCCAAACTATTAAATTTCTTTACAACTGTTGCTTTGAAGGTTGATGTAAACTTCCTCTAAATGGTAAGACCAGTAAGCTCCACTTTTTAAATATTCTTGTATCACATGTTGTACAAATAGAAGATATAGTTTTATGATTTTGAACAAAAGAGTTTACTAACTCTAAAACTACTTTCTCAATTTTTAACAGTAAATGGTCTATGGATGGAAATTCTTCCTTAAAAATATACTTCTTTCTTATCTCCATATATCCCATATGGCCAAATCTAGGACTACTTGCCAAATGTAAGAAAATAAATAAATTTTGTATAAAACATACCATCTTGAGAAAAGATCCCAAATAGTTTTAGGTGATGAAAAAACCAACTAAGCTTCTCTTTTACAAACGAACAACAAGCTTGTGCATAAGAAAAATGTAAAAATAAATTATCAAGATCTTCAAAAAATTCTTTAAACAATACACATTTGAACTTTCATAAAATTCTCAACTTGAACAACCTATCACTTGTTAGAATTATATTTCTTAAGGACAACCAAGAAAAACTACCTACCTTTGGTAGCACCATAGAGTTCCAACAAAAATAATATAATTTGTGTGCTTGAGCATGCATGTCATTATTGATTACAAGTTTGAAGCCCTATTTAACTATATACCTACTAGTTTTTGAAGGCACCTTTTAGAATTGGCTATGGCTGCCAGGATCTTGTGACCAAATGGAAAGAAAAAATAGAGAGATAGAATGTGACAAGAATAAATGGTATTCTTATCAATATGATTCGATGATATGTGAAGTCAATGTAGTAGAAACCCCTTGGTTATATAGCCAAGGTGAGATACAAGATGTCATATGTAGGATTATGACAAGTGCCTTAATCATATGACATGAGACAACTTATCACATTTACCTAGGTTCACATAAGTTACAAGTCAAAAGATAAGATAGCAACTAATGACAACTAACCCCTTCTAGAAAGATTCCTTCCTAGGACCTAAGTAGACTTAACATGTAAATAAGTCCCCTAGTAATGAATTAACTAGGTGCAAGACCATGGATGTATGTAGGATGTGAGGAAGATGGATGGCATGAGATGATGTCTTTGAAGCATGCTCAATTATCTCCATGTCAATGTTGAAAGCTGACACACTCCAAATAGGTGTTCTAAGCCACACTGCTGAAGAGGATAATCTAGACTATAGTAGAGATGAATGTTGAACATGATCCTAAATTTTTTTCCCTCCCTTATGGATTTTACTTTCATTTTGGTGGTTCAAATTCAAAGCCTCATAACTTGCTCATTTTGACTTCTTTTTTTGAGCAATTTTTTCTAGTTGGGATAATTTTTCATGTTGTTTGTGATGGTGAAATTATTTTTTCATTTTGGTGTCTTCTTTTCTAGAAATTTCAGATCATCACAAGTGTTTTTGCTTTGTCCTCATTTTGGGAACTTTGGGAGCTCATATCTTGCTTCTACAATAACATTTTTGGGTGATTTTTTTTTTAAAGTGCATTTTTTTCATGTAATTTTCATTGGTGTAATCACTTTGATCTCATCTCCTATAAATTTTGTACTTTGAGCCTATGGCCTATTTTTGGCATTTGCATGTACCAAGATCAAAGACCACTTCATTGTTTTTGGCAGTGGCAACTGTAAACACACTAAGTATTAAGTGCCACAACTCAGATATTGCTTGGGGGGTTTCATGATTAAGTGATTTGGGGGGGTAATCTATTGAATTTGTTTGCTTATGTCTCTTGATTGGTATATTTTGTGGCTAAAGTTGAGGAGTTTAATATGGGCATCAAAAAACATCTTGCTATAACAAGGTTAAATCAATGGAACTTTAAGTCTTGGCGAGATGGAATCCTAACACATTTTCTAGGTGGCTTAATATTTTTCCATATCTCTATGGACTAGTTCCTAAACCTTCATCAAAATGGAAGAGAGTTGTGTGGGACATAAAAATTATTGGTGTAATTAACTATTTAATTACATTTTCATAAGTTTACTTAGGCATTAATTTAAGTCCTAGGTTGCATTTTGTTATCCCTATCTAATTGAGCTATCTTTTAGCTCAAGTTATGTTTAGGGTTGTGCATGCTTCCTTTATAAGTAAGCCTCATCTTGTACATTTGTATCAATTGAATCATGAATCAATCTTGCATTTGATATAGCAAGCATTCTCACCATTAGCTCTCTTGTGGAAGTATTTTGTTCTAGCCATTGATTCTTGGGTTTCTAACTTGGTATCAAAGCATCCAGGGTTGTGGACTCCTTCCCATATCTAAGGGTTTCATTTTGGCTTGAAGATATTTGTTGGGTATAGATTTTTTCCTTTTTGCGCACAAAAATATTTTTGTAAAATATTTTCTATGGTTTTATAAATAATTTTGAGGCAAAATTTATTTGTAAATCAGGCTAAAATATTTCATATAATTGGGAATTTATTGTGATTTTATGCAGACTGTACTTTTATTAGAGTCGAATCCATTTTTTATTGGTCGTTGGCTTGTGTATTGTATGTCAATGTGAATGTTGGCACGAATCAATGGCTATTTGTCATAATCCTTCATCGCTGGTTCATTTTTCCCTCCTTGATTAGTTGTATACTATCAGATCTCTATTGGCTAAGTATTGCCATTTGTAGGTCAACATCATTTGTAGATTGATACATAACTCTGTAAGGCAACCGAGGTCTATTGTAGGCATCAGTCACATTGGCAGGGTACTAGGTTCAACATATGTCATCAGCCATCAGATTTGTCCTTTATGTCTCATCGACTGTCATTGGAGCTATCAGTAGTTAGACTTGTCAAAGGGTGCCTTCATCAGTGGACTTTATATTTGAATCAGCATTGAATGGGCCACATTACTCTGTGCATTGGTGTAATCCTTTGTCATTGATCAAATCTGAGGGAAAATTGGCATCCACTCTATTTAAATTAGGTGGTACAAACCTTTGTTTGAAAATACAAGCCAACTTAATATTTGTATTCCCTGATGGGTATTTTTCTAGCATCCAATCCATCTATGGGTACGGCTCTATGATTGCATCAACATAATTCTTATCTGATTTTTTGGCATATTCTCCTTTTGGGATTTTTGCATGGCCATATGTTTGCTACTTTTGGCTATTTTTTTCAAAAAAGAAGGAAAGTTCTTTTAAAAGCTTTCTATTGATTTTTTTTGAAACAAAAGCTGACGCTTTGGAGATTCTTAAAAGTTTGTCTATAAAACTTATTTCTTTCCAAATAAAGAGGAAAATCTTGTGGTCATTCAACTCCAAAATATTTTGCAATGGTTTTTTCACCGGCAAAGCTGTGACAAAGGAGTTGTTTTCTAATTTTGTGCAAGAATTTGTTGTTTCTTCTCTCATCATGGATTTTCCAAAGGTTGTACTTCTAACTCCATTTAATTATCATGAGTGGAAATATTAGATGGAGTTGCTACTATTAAAGTCAAAGCTACAACAAATCACTTTTGGTCAAGATCCAGAACCCCAAGGAAAAAAAGAGAAAAGAAAATGGTTTGATATAAGGGATAAAGCTCTTGGTAATCTTTTTCTGTCCATTTCTCCAGATCTTAGATATCATGTTGCATCTTGCACACATCCTCGTGAAGTTTGGAATACTTTGGAGAGTCTCTTTGGTAAGCCAGAAAAGCTAAGGAAATTTAAGCTGGAGAATGATCTGATGGGTCTTAATCCTTCATATTTTGACAATCTTCAAGACTTTTTCTCTAACCTCAACTCTCTCAGATTATAGTTATCAAAATGTGGGATTGTTAAAGAGGATGAACAGATGATAATTTATATTCTTTCTAAGCTTGGTTCTTCATATTTTGTGTTGGTATAATTAACTATTTAATTACACTTTTGCATTTAAGTTTACTTAGGATATTTTATTTCCTAGAGGATAATTATTATTTAAATATTATCCTTATCTTATTGAGCCATCTGTTTGCTCAAGATAAGATTAGGGTTGTATTTTCCTACTTTATTGCATTATTTCCTTTCTGAAGGATTTTGTATTATTTGTAAAATAATTACATTGAATAATCAATTATGCTGATTTTTTCTTGCACACATTGGCTCTAAGGGTTTACAGAACTTCTATTGTTTTGTTTTGAATATCTGTTTCATATGATAGGTGATTGCTTGTAGGTGATTCTTGGGGACAGTGTAGTTGGTTTTTCAACTTCTACATGGTATCAGAGCTCCAGACATGTTGTTGTCTCTTCATGTTTTGAAGATATTCACTCACAACATTTTTTTCTATGCAAGGGTTTTATTCCATTTTTTTTGCCAGATCAGAGGGGTTTCCATCATTTTTTGAGAAAATTTGACCTTGATCTCTCAAACAGTGCTTGATAGTGCAAAATGGACCTTATGGATGCGCTCAGAAGGCCCAAAATCCCCTATTTTCATATAAAATATGATAGGATTTTGTGAAAATTGATTTTTTAGTGTTTTTGGAGAATCTCAAAACAATTGCCAAAAAAAATCCGTACGATCATATAGACGCATCGATTTTTGTGCCATATTTTTTGGTGTCTGCATCAATTTTGAGCTGCCTCAATTTTTGTGCTATTTGCATCGATTTTTGTGCCCTTTTGATTTATGTGCTACTTCAATTTTTGTGCCATGAAGGTACAACTAAATATTTTATTAATTTTTAATCTTTAAAATAATAATGTTTGGTTGAAAGCCTAAATGAGCATATTTAGTAAAATGGTCATATCTTGAGCATACGGTCTCTGTTTTTAAAAAGCGAGATATCATCAGAAAGTGGGTTCAAGTGTTAATCTAATGCTATAGGTGTGGTTTCTATAGTTTTCTATTTTGATGCTATTTTCCTCAGTCAAAGTCAGATCATGATTTTTGCAGTCTGGGGAGCATAACTTTTGTGTTTGAACTCCATTTTTTTCCAACGAATAGGAATTGGAAAGGTGGTTCTATGATCTTTCCATATCTATCATTTATTTTTATAGAATCTACCCCACGTACATTTTATTTAGTATTTTGTGTTTTCACAATTCTATCAAGTACTTGGAAATTTTGGCATTTATAAAGGATCTGTTTGTGTAAGTGGCATATTTTGATCTGCTTTATATGTATTGAGGTCATTTTTCATAGATTTTTTAGTTTGAAGAGTTATCATGGGTTTTTCTACTCACCCTTCAGTTGTAATTCTGGAACAGGGTAATTATGAGTCATGGGCAAAGGGCATACTTACACATTGTAGGTGGCTTAATATTTTTCCTTATTTGTATGATCTCATACCTAAACTAGCCACCTTAGAGGGAAAAATAGCTTGGGATATCATTAGAGATCACATAGAAGGACTTATATTGCCTAGTGTTGATGATGACACTATGTGGGCTATATTGGACATTGATTGTTCCCACCCACTTTGGACACGTCTTTGGGAGATCTATGGAGACCCCAATATCTCTCCATTCCTAGAGGATCCTACTTAAGATTGCCTCTTAGCCATTGCTTGGAGAGATAGTACACCCTTTGATCAAGATACTTTAGAGGAGCTTGAGTATTTAGACACCCTTACATGTTCCAATGGATCAGAGGCTTGTCTCTCAATTCCTACTCTTTAGACTGAGATTATACATGTATCATCTATTGTTCTTGATGACATCAGTATCGCCACATTGGCCCCTATGGATTTAGTTCAACATCATGACCATCTTGGTCATTCATTATCTATTGCATCATCGGATTCTTATCTTGCAGATACATTCTTGTTTGTTGAGTCTCACACTGTAGATCTTGAAGATTATTTTGAGGACATTCATGTCCTCTACCTTGACAGTCAGGTTATCACTATACGCCCACCATTATCTATGCATTCAGAGGTTGCATTTTAGGATTCTCCACATCAGTTTGGATTTGGCATCATTTGTTTCAATTCAGACAGAGAGATTCTTCAACATCCTATCATGGCACACATCTTGAGACAGATTGGTTCATCACTCTTCACAGGGTTTCTTCGACATCATCCTTTGGATCTATTTCTTCCCAAGGGGAGGAATATTATTTGCTGCTTCATAATCTCTTTTGGGATTCTACATTAGGCATCTACCATTGTGACAAGAGTTTCTTCATTGTGGGTGGGTTGTCTTGTCTATTTATATCTCTCCTATGGAGACCATTGTATATGTACTTATATGATAGAAGCTGTCTATGGGGGGTATCATGTAATCCACCTCCTATCCTTCTTTCATTAGTGCATTTCATTCTTTTCACATTCTATTTTGGGGAGGATTTTTGTTCCCATGTGGTTTTCTCCTTTACCCCATTTGATTTAGTTTGCATTGCATTTGTAAATGAGTACCTGATCAAGCCTTGTTTTCAGGACTCATCTTTACATAATAATTTGGTTCTCCCTAAGTTGCACTTATGGGGGGGTGTTGGTGTAATTAATTATTTAATTACACTTTAGCATAAGTTTACTTAGGATATTTTATTTCCTAGGATAATTATTATTTAATTATTATCCTTATCTTATTGAGCTATCTTTTTGCTCAAGATAAGATTAGGATTGTCTTTTCCTAATTTATTGCATTATTTCCTTTTTGAAGGATTTTGTATTATTTGTAAAACAATTACATTGAATAATCAATTATGCTGATTTTTGCTTGCACACATTGGCTCTGAGGGTTTATAGAACTTCTGTTGTTTTGTTCTGAATATCTATTGCATGTGATAGGTGATTGCTTGTAGGTGATTCTTGGGGAATGTGAAGTTGGTTTTTCAACTTCTACATGGTATCAGAGCTCTAGAAATGTTGTTTCCTCTTCGTGTTTTGAAGATATTCACTCACAACATATTTTTCTATGCAAGGGTTTTATTCCTTTTTTTTTTGCCAGATTAGAGGGGTTTTCCATCATTTTTTGGGAAAATTTGACCTTGATCTCTCAAATTGTGAATGATAGTGCAAAATGGACCTCATGGATGTGCTCAAAAGGCCCAAAAACCCCTATTTTAATATAAAATATGATAGTGTTTTATGAAAATTGAATTTTTAGTGTTTTTGGAGAATCTAAAAATAATTGCTAGAAAAATCAGCATGATCATACGGACGCATCGGTTTTTGTGCCATATTTTTTGGTGTTTGCATCAATTTTGAGCTGCCTTGATTTTTGTACCATTTTGCATTGATTTATGTGCCCTCTTGATTGATGTGCTACTTCAATTTTCGTGCCATGAAGGTAAAACTTAATATTTTATTAATTTTTAATCTTTAAAGTAATAGAATGTTTTGTTTAAAGCCTAAATGAGCATATTTAGTAAAATGGTCATATCTTGAGCATATGGTCTCCATTTTTCAAAAACTAGTTTTATGTTTTGATACTGTTTTCCTTAGTGAAAGTCATATCATGGTTTTTGCACTCTAGGGAGCGTAAATTTTGCGTCCGAACTCTATTTTTTTTCAAATGAATAGGAAGTGGAAAGGGGGTTTTATGATATTTCTAGATCTATCATTTATTTTTCTAGAATCTACCCCATGTACATTTTATTTAGTATTTTGTGTTTTCACAATTCTATTAATTACTTGGACATTTTGGCATTTGGAAATGATCTGTTTGCATGAGATGGAATATTTTGATCTACTTTATATGTACTGAGGTCTGTTTTCTCATATTTTTTAATTTGAAGAGTTATCATGGGTTTTTCTACTCACCCTTCAGTTGTAATTTTGGAACGGGGTAATTATGAGTCATGGGAAAAGGGCATACTTACACATTGTAGGTGGCTTAATATTTTTCCTTATTTGTATGATCTCATACCTAAACCAACCACTTTAGAGGGAAAAATAGCTTGGAATATCATTAGAGATCACATAGTAGGACTTATATTGTCTAGTGTTGATGATGACACTATGTGGGCTATATTGGACATTGATTGTCCCCACCCACTTTGGACACTTCTTTGGGAGATCTATGGAGACCCCAATATCTCTCCATTCCTAGAGGATCTTGCTTCAGATTGTCTCTTACCCATTGCTTGGAGAGATAATACACCCTTTGATCAAGATACTTTAGAGGAGCTTGAGTATTTAGACACCCTTACATGTTTTGATGGATCAAAGGCTTGTCTCACAGTTCTTGTATATGTCTAAAAATGGTAATGATTAATCAAGCTTGTTAATTAATTAAATATAAATTATTTAATTAATCTTCTAAAGTCATCTACATATAAATAAATTTAATTATTTATTTATATTGTTCACTTTATAATTCTTCTATCTTAATTAATTAATTAATTTTATTTAATTATTACCATCTCCATATTCCTCTTAATTAAATTAAATAAATTCAATAATTTATTTATATTAATTATCATGTTATTCTAAATTTGAATATTTGAATTCAAATAATGGAATATTCCTCCAAACACCCCCTTCATCTCATAGTTAAATTAAATATTATATTTAATTTAATATATTTTCTCACTCCACACATAAATTAAATATTTTAAATATTTAATTACCTTCTAAATTCATCTCTCACACGTAATTAAATATTACTTATTTAATTATGCAAACTTCTAAATCCATCGTCACATATAATTAAATAAATTCATTTATTTAATTATGAAATTCATTGTCAACTCATTCCTCAAATGGCAACCTTCCTTCAGTTCTGAATGAGAAAAATTGTCTAGAAGGAAACCTTCTACCTCTCTCTCAACTTTTGAAAACCTCTCACCGTTCATCCCAACAAGCTTGATCTGAACTGTTGATCATGACAACCAATCAAATTCTTTCAAAAACTCTATAAATACATGTGCAAATCCAAGCATTGGTTATGAGGAACATACATACAATTACACTTACACTCTTGCATCTTTACCATTTCAACAATAATCATATCTTAGCAATCATCTTATCATAGCGTAGCATAATCTTGCATCTTAGTATAACATGCATTTTAGTTTAAATCTCATTCTCTAGTAGTCCATTTCGTTGAGCTTGGGATACTGAATCTAAGAGCAACTTGAACCAATGAAATGTTGGAGATAGAAAGCAATAAGATGATTTCGAAGAAGCTACACTAAGAGTTTGTTTGTTTTTGTTTAAGCTTCTTTGATATAAGGTTTTATTGAATGTGTTTGAATTCACTATAAGTGACATATTTTCATACACACATAAAATGGTGCCCACCATGGGGCCCTGCCCCAATTTTGACCTCTTTCTGTAGAAGTATTCTAATAGGTTTCCACATTCTGGAGTTTAGCCTTTGAAAAAAATTGGCATTTTAGCGCATCCGATACTTTCTGTAGCGCATATGGGGATTTGATTCTTCTATTTTGCAGGTTATTTTTTAGCACATCTGGTGACTGTTCTGGTGCATCTGAGGGTTAATTTAGCACATCTGAGGGATAGAATAGCGCATATAGTCTCATTGAATTTAGCATTAAATCTACACTTGATTAAAGTAGCGCATTTAAGAATTGTTTTAGCACATATAATAGTTAAGTTAGCACATTTAAGGTAGATTTTAGAGAATTAATGCCACATTATTTACATAGTTAAATTTTCATTTAATTAAAGTAGTGCATTTAGGAACTATTTTAGCACATTTGGGGTTTTTTTTTGCGCATTTTAGATCTATTTTGAAGCATACAGGGTCTATTTCTATGCATCTGAGGTCTATTTCAGCACATATGAGATTTGTTTTTGCACATATACTATTTGTTTCTGCACATATGGGTTGTAACACAAAAATTGAATTCTGAGTCTGATGCCTACCACAGGCAAAATTTTCTCTGGTTAAAAAGAAGCAACCCTAGGATAGTAACATATGGATAAAATCAACCAATCCTAGGATAGACATAGAATTTAAAATGAAGCAATCTAGGATAGTCACCACACAATGATCTTGCAGTTAAAATTGAACAAACTTGTTTTTGTGAAGCAATATCTGCACTTAGATTAGATCATTGTGATTTGGGTTTTAAAAAGAACACTTGTTTGCTTTTTCTATGGAAATAGGTCTATGCTCTCCTCTTAACTAGGTGATCAAAATACAAGACTTGCCTTTTCAATTTCATGAAAATTTTATGCTTTAATTACATCCTTTAGAGAGCCTGCTCTTGTGGGAAAAAGTACTCACCCAAGAGGAACGACTCAAGTGGGTTCAAGACAAAGCCAGGCTATTCCGCCCCACTATAAAATTTAAAGCAAATCTAGGGAAACCCTCTTTTGCCAGTAGTGTGCAAGATAACCATCCCCAAAGCCTTTGCTCTAAAGGTTGGGAGGTCTCCTAAGGGAGTTTATTATTGCCACACCAATGGAAACCCTTACTACAAACCTAGTGTAGTAGCCAGCCGAAGTTAGTTTCCAAACATCTTAATAATCACAGTGCAAGGGGAGGGAAGAATCTACCCCCAAGACACTCACCGTATAACTACCAAGGACTGTTTGCTCAGGGGATCTGGTATCCACTTTCGTCACTCTGAGTACGCACCTGGAAAAGACAAAAACATGGGCACCCCTTTGGGGGTGACACAACTGTGTGAGTTGACATAGTTCTAAGATGTGGGCTGTTGATTACTAGAATGACCTACTTGAGTACTAAGAGTGAGTCTGCCTGAATTGTCTTTCATGTGCTAAACCTATGAAAACACTTGTTGAAAACATTTTTTTGATTATACACTTGATGTTAGTATAGGGTTTTAAAAACAACTATTTTTCAAAATGTTTGTTGTGTCTTCCATCACATTAACTTAGATAAAAGATCATCTGAAATGAACATGAAAAACAACATCTGAAATCATTCAAAAGTTGTTCACGTCTTTGGTCCAGTAACATTCTCGATATTTTCTCTCATGCTTAGAGAGTGGAAATCAACAAAAATTTTCAAGATATCAGTTTCCAATAGGATCGAGAAACCCAAGAAACATTTAGGGTACAAGAAAACATTGCAAAGAAGAAAAAATTTGTATAAAAGTTGACACGTCTTGCTTCATTACTGTGGATTTCTTCATAGATACCAAGACTTTGGTAGGGGATTCACTTATGAGTATGTTGTAGATCCCTTGGATTCTCAAGTTTATTATCAGATATTAGCTCTATCTCAATGAAATAATCTTAATCAACCTATTGAGTTTGATAATATACCACAACCTTCTATTGAATATCCATCACATCCCAATCAAATTCTTTAGTGATCTTGAAAACCTTTCTTCAAAAAAAAAGATGAAATCTTTAAGAGTGCACCTTTCAAAAAAATTTCTAATTATTGATTCAACTTCCCCAAGAGGATTCTGACATCCATCATCATTGGAAGCAACAATAAAAAATTAGGAACATCTTTTGTCTTATCATAAGATTCACATCTTATCAGATCAAGATATCATCATCATTGCACTTGTCAAAATTGTGATCTAAGTCTAGAAGAACTCTTCAATATCATATGCCTATCTCTACAAGATCTCAATATAATAAATTGAAGGACACAATCCAACAATAAGGTCATACCCAAAACACTCAAGAAGACTCGATGAAAGAAGTAATCCTCTTTATAGCATAAGTCGTAATCCACTTTTCAACAACATGGATAATAGAGAAGATAATCCATTTCACAACTATAGAGATGTGAACAAAACCCATATAGATAGTGATGAGGAATGAGATGAAGAACATATTAGAGAGGTTGATCAAGATCCCAAATTTCACAAAGCCATAGAAAAAATCTTGCAACGTGATAAAGAAAAATATTTCCTCTACCTAGCTAACCAAGGAGCTAAATTTCCTCATGAATTTAATACTAAGAATTTGAAGAATAAACCTGAGGAAACACCCCTATCTGATCTTAATGCTTTGACTCAAAAAATTAAGGCACTTCAAGGACAAATTAAAGAGTTACAAGTGGGATCCACAACAAAGAAATATACTCTTAAGGACATTTATCCTTATCCTTTCGATCGAAGTCTCAACATGATTCCATTCCCCAAACATTGTGAAATTCCAAAATTTGATCATTATAATGGGAAATTGAATCCAATTGATCATGTTAGAGACTTCTAAAACATGACTTTAGAGTTTGCTCATGAGGACACTTACTTGATGCGTTTGTTTCCTAGGAGTCTTGGAGGTCACTCTATGGAATGGCTATAAAAAATCATGCCTTCTATCAAGACATTTGAAGAATTAATCAATCTATTTATATCACAATATGCATACAACATCCAACACCAAATCACTATGATAGATCTCTGCAAGGTTGTGCAAAAACTTGGTGAACCTTTTATTACTTTTCTTCAGAGATGGAGAAGAATGTTCGCTAGATATGCATGTCCTATTCCTTAAAAGGAAAATATGGTCACCTTCATTAACAACTTGAATTTAGAAATGAGCTATCATTTGAATTTACATTGTCCTCCCTCTTTTGAGAAATTGATTGAAGATGCTATAACCATTGAAAGTGCTTTGGTCAAAAGAGGAATAATCAAGCTTGACAAGGATAATCCTAGCTCATCCAATCATCATAACAATCAAGACAAGTCTAAATTTTGGACCCGCAACAAGAATGTGGTGAATGATGGTGTTGTTGATGCAAATCATGTCTTGACTAAGACATTTGTTCTTAGTACTCCAAGTGCTCCTCACAACAACAACTATAACAATTTCAACTCAGTTACAAATCAAGGAAACAATCCTCCTCCTTCGAGGAACAATGTAAATCAATATTCTACTCCCAATCAAGGGATTTCCAACAATCAAGGTTATCGAGGAACCACTAACAATAACAACTCCTTAGGGAATACCTCGAACACAAATCCACAACGATTTTCATTCTTCTCTAGTAGAACTTACACTCCATTGGGCCAATCTTTGGAATTTGCGTTCAAAGAATTGATGGCTAAAAATGTCATTACCTTGCCACCTCAACGAAACTATGAACCAAGTGTGAAGCCTCCATTATGGAATGAGGCATACTATTGTGACTATCATCAGTGCAAAGGTCATCGCACAAATAACTATCAAGCCTTGAAGAATACCATTCAAGACTTAATAAAAAATGACATCATCACAATAGGACATCAAAAATCAAACAAAGACCACCAAGAATTTCACAACCCATTGCCCAACTATCAAAAAGGTGAGTCTGCCAAAAAAATGTGTGAATCATATTGATGATCCTATAATCACTCATATCTACATTGACAACGAGCGGGTCAACGTTATAAAAGTCAACAAGGTGGAATATAGAGAAGTTAATGCAACAACAAGGGTGAAAGCTAAAGTTGTCTTAAAGGGTGCTTCTTCGAAAACCACTGTACTGCTACCTCAACATCAGTATGATTTAGTCAACCAACTTCAAAAAAATCCTACTTAGATTTCCATCTTAGAACTCTTGAAGATTTCCCTATCACATAAGGAAATTCTCGAAAAGGCCTCATTGAAACAACTGTATCCACTAATTTTGATGTGGAACAATTTCAAGCCATGGTAGGAATTTTTTCCTCACCCACATGCCTTTCATTCTTTGAAAAGGATGACATTTCCATAACCCATCCCCATAATTCATCATTATATTTAGAAGTCATGGTTCACAAGTTTCATGTCAGACGAGTTCTAATAGATGGAGGTGTTGGTTTGAACATATGTACCATGAATTTGGTTAAAGCTTTGGGATTTTCTAAGGACTCCATTGATCTCAGAAGAAATATTACCATTAAAGCCTATGATGATGAGGAAAGAGCATCTAAGGGTTTAATTATGCTACCAATCAGAGTGGGACCTGTTATCAAAAATACTTCCTGTCAAGTAGTAGACTGTGATCTTGCATACAACATCTTGTTGGGTCGTCCTTGGATCCATAAAATGCAAGCTATCCCATCCACATATCATCAATGTCTTAAGTTTCCTTATGATGGATAGGAAATCACAATACCAGTTGATAATTCAAATATTCAAACTTGTGCCAATATCAAAGCTAGTCAAGATACTTTGGTTCCTAACAATCGAGAAGCTAGTGCTAGTACTTCTCTCAAGATTGACACACAAATCAGTTAGTTAACCAATAGTTTTGACAAGAAATTGAAATTCAAGGACCATGGAGTTGGGGAGTACTCTCTCTGTCTCGATAATTTACCTACATCACCTTGGTCACATGGACAACCTTCTATCACACAACATCAATGTAACCACCAATAGAGCCAAGCACAAAGTTCAATGGATGATTCATCAAAGAAAAATTCCCCATGGAAGATCCCGAGGATAGAGAAATTCTAAACTGGCTCTATAAAGATGAAGATGAAGCAATTTTTAATGTCAAGTTACCAACAAATAGATATGGAAAATGGTATTATATCATGTAGAAGATGGGCTATGATAAGGGTCCTATTGGAAAAAGAAAAGAAGGGGTAGTTGAGCCTATTTACCTTCAAGGACTGGCTGCAAAAGAGAAAACCAGATTAGGATATGATACTAACTCAGAAGAAAGAACATCCAAACAACTACATGACACTGTCTTCACATTGCAAGAAAGTTTAGACTCAAGAGAAGCATGCTTGGCAACAATTCAAAATTTCTTGGATAATAACTCTAACATAGATTCTGCTAAATATGAATGGGACACCATTTACAATGATGAGTTCTGGAGGGACAAAAAGGTTGATGTAATACACAAGTATACCCCAACTCTAATTGAAGGTGAAGGGTTAGGGTCCCAACCACAAGAATCTGAACTACAAAGTGACTATGATTCTAGTGAAACTAAGTTGGATTTAAATTAACAAGATTATCATGAGAATAGTATCATCATTGATCCACCTCGTACCTCAGATCCTACGGTCAACTCCATTATGACCATAACCATAGCCAGTTTCACACAACCCGATGACCCAATACCTTTGATCTATCTTGATCTCATTGATTGGGATTCATCTGAACCTATCAATATACCTATGTTTCCAAGTGATCAAGCTATTGTAAACTTCCTTTCCATAGAAGATGCAAATGATTGTTCCACTAGTGTTTTTGACATAAAGTCTTTGATCAGGAGAGTGTCAATTCTCCCAGCTGCAAAAACAAAAATAAAAAAGAAAGATCTAATGGTGAAAACAAAAATCTAGCAATGTTAGATCAAACAAAAGATAAAATAAAGAGCATATCGGATGGTGAAACTTTTTCTTAAGGAACTAGACGATGGGAATCTTGACACTCTCATGGGGCACTACCATGAGCAATCACCTATCTTGATTGTGCCTACAAATGTGGTCAACCTTGAAACTTCAGACAAACCAAGGATTTTAAAGTTAGCTACGTCAATGATAGAGAAAGAAATACCATAGTTCATAGAATTTTTAAGAGAAAATCAAGTCAACTTTGCTTGGTCTTATGCGAACATGTCAGGTCTCGATCCTAATCTTATCATGCATCATTTATCTATCAAACTAGGGGTTAAGCCTGTGAAACAAAAACTCAGAAAGATGCACCCTCATGTTGCATTATTGGTTAAGGAAGAACTGAGAAAACTCCTCGATGTGGGCTTCATAAGAGCAATCGACTGCATAGAATGGATCTCTAACATTGTTCTTGTATCCAAGCTAGATAAAAGTATTAGAGTGTGCACATATTTCATAGATCTTAATAAGGAATGTCCTAAGGATGAATTCCCACTTCCAAACATCGACACTATAGTTGATCTGATAGCGGGCCATGCGATGTATTTGTTAATGGATTGTTTTCCTAGTTACAACCAAATAAAGATTGCACCCGAAGACTAGGAGAAAACAACTTTCACATGTCCTTGGGGAACTTACTATTGGAATGTCATGCCTTTCGGTCTAAAGAATGTGGGGGCTACTTATCAAAGAGCCGTGACTACAATCTTTCATGACATGATGCAAAAATTCATGGAAGATTATGTAGATGACATATTGGAAAAGTCACACACCAAAGGACATCTGGAAATATTGTCCAAAATATTCGCAAGGTTGGAAAAATTTAAAGTTCGCCTGAACCCTAAGAAATGTGTTTTTGGGGTCACATTTGGAAAGCTCTTGGGGTACATTGTTTCAGAAAAGAGAATTGAAGTATATCTTGTTAAAGTACAGGTGATTATGGAAATGCCTCCACCAAGGAATATTAGTCAGCTAAGATCATTATAGGGACGACTCTAGTCTATTCATAGATTCATTGCACAATTGGCTGATAAGAGTTTACCTTTCACACATCTACTACATAAGAATGTTCCTTTTAAATGGGATGAAAAATGTGAGATGGCCTTTCAATAAATCAAGTAGTACCTGATGAACCCCACAATTCTAGTACCACCAAATCCAGATAAACCCCTAATCTTATATATTGTGAAAACATAGGCATCTTTAGGGGAATTACTAGCACAAGAAGACTCTATAGGAAAGGAACATGCAATCTATTATATCAACCACACATTGATAGGGCATGAACTCAACTACACTTCCATCGAGAAGGCTTGTCTAGCAGTAGTCTTTGCTTCACATAAATTTTGGCATTACATGTTAACTCATACAATCAATCTTATTTCAAAGATTGATCCACTCAAGTATTTGTTAAGAAAATCATCATTAACAGGAAGGTTAGCAAAATGGGTAATGATTCTAAGTGAGTTTGACATCCATTATGTTGATCACAAGGCAATCAAAGGATAGGTTATCACCGACCAACTAGCTGAAGCACCACTACAGGTAGACTACCCCCTGCACATTGAATTCCTAGATGCTGATGTTTTTACTGCAAAATCCAAACAACCATGGTCCTTATATTTTGATGGTTCCTTCACTCAACATGGATTGGGGGTAGGCATACTTTTTGTCACCCCCCAAAGACACACCATTCCTTGATCATATAGGCTAATGTTTCCTTGCACCAACAACATAGCTGAATATGAAGCATTAATCACTAGACTTAAAATAGCATTAGAATGGAGGATTACATAATTACAAGTCTATGGTGACTCACAATTAGTCATAAATTAGATCAATGATGATTATTAGACTAAAGATGACAAATTTTTTCCATATAAAAAGATGGTTGACGACTTCAAGAAATACTTTGTGGACATCACATTCACACAAATTCCAAGACTTGATAACAAAGCAGTTGATGCCATGGCTACGATCACATCATTGTTACAACTCCCAGAAAATTAGGCTCGCTATGAATTTCTAGTGGATCAATCATTTACACTTGCCTATGACATGCCTGAAAGCCAAATTATTTGCCACTTGGTAGGATCTGATTCACCTTGGTATGGAAAAATCTATGCCTACCTAAAAGATGATATCTTACCACCTGATTTATCTCATAACCAAATGTGAAATTTTATTCGCCAATCCTCTCGCTATACTTTTATCACTGACACCCTTTATCATTGTGGTCTTGATGGTACTCTACTTCGATGTCTTGAACGTGACAAATCTGACAAAGCTTTACAAGAAGTTCATGGTGGCATTTGTGGTACTCATTTGAGTGGACTGACTTTATCTAAGAAATTGATTAGAATGGGTTATTATTGGCCTACAATGGAGAGGGAATCATTCACTTTTGTGAAAATGTGCTCAAAATGTTAGATTCATGGGAATCTCATTCATGCTCCTATGCAGGAACTTCAACCATTTACGCCAACTTGGCCATTCTCTCAATGGGGGTTAGATCTAGTGGGCAAGATTCATCCTTCCTCATCGAATGGACATAAGTTCATCATCACAGCCACAGAGTATTTTACCAAGTGGATTGAGGTGGTACCTCTTACTAAAGTTACCAGCAGACAAATATCATTGTTCATACTCAACTATATTATTTGTTGATATGGTATTCCCAACTCCATTATTATAGATAATGGACAACCTTTCAAAAATCAAGTCATTGATGAACTTTGTGAGAGATTTGAAATTCAGCATAGATATTCAACACCTTACTATCCACAAGGGAATGGCCAAGCAGAGGCCTCAAATAAAACAATATTGAAAATTTTGAAGACTGTGAATGATTCAGGGAAAGATTGGCATGTTAAACTCAATCCCGCCTTATGGGCCTACAAAACCTGTGTCTGTACACCAACATGAGCTACACCATTTTCCCTTGTCTATGGAGAAGAGGCTATACTTCCTTTAGAAGCTGAGATTCCCTCACTTAGATTCTCACTGAAAGGTCTCACAATAGATGATGACTACAGAGTTTCTCGACTACAAGAGCTAGAACTTCTAGATGAAAAGAGATAAAGAGCAGTTGATCATTTGAAAGCATACCAATAGCTGATGCCTCACAGCTATAATCACAAAGTAAATCCACGTACCTTTTAGGTGGGTGATATGGTTTTGAAAGAAAATCCACGAAATTAGCAAACAGAGAAAATAAAAGAAAGTTTGAACCTAATTGGCTAGGTCCTTATGTGGTTATCGCCATCTATGGTTCAAGAGCCTACAAGCTATTGACGCCAAAAGGGGACCTATTTGATGAACCCATCAACAAAATGCACCTAAAAAAGTATTATGTTTGAAGTGGTTATCATCATCAAAAAAAATCTTGAAGAAATATAAAAAAAATAGAAAATGTCCTAAAGAAATACAAAAACATCAGAAAATGTCCTGAAGAAATACAAAAAATAATCAGAAAAAGTCCTGAAGAAATCTAAAAATAGCAGAAAAAGTCCTAAAAAATGGTTACCCTGGTGAAAATCTGGCAAACAGGCATCTCGGTAGCGACAAAAAAATAAAATAAAAAATAAAAAATGCAATAAAAACAAATAGTGAAAATCTGGCAAATAGACACTATTTGTAGCTTTCCATCTATTGGTGCATGTTTTGTACTTGACTTCTTAGCCTTCATTTCAGCCATGTTTCCATCATCTTAGGGCCATACCAGCATCATGATGCCATCATTTTCCTAGAGCGATAATGTCTTATCATGGCTTGATCATTGTACATATTCATTTTCAGCAAGTTATGTCAATAGGGGCAAAACATTGACCATGTTGGGGGCAATGAACTTTCAGGTTTTACTGAAATAGCTAGACAATGACATCAAATCCAATCATATGAAAAATCAATCAAATCCTATGAACAAATATCCAATCATTGATCTATATCAGAACAATTTTCAGCAAATGTCATATCATGACCCATATCTGGATGATCTATAATTTGAATAATGTTTGGAATAACAATACTAAATTTTTAACAATGGTTGTTTAATTTTTGATATCATCTCTCTGGAGCACACTTGATGATGTACTGAACTAGAGTGGCAAGGAAAGAGAATGATTTTTCTTTGTCTGTTGTCTTGAGGTTAACTATCTATCTGTAGCAAATATATCGCAATACATGATGTTCAAATTTTATCATTAATGACAGTTCCAAATTTGCATAAGAGGGTGGTTAGTCTTTGTCTATTTATGCAAGAAATGCTCAGGTCATCTTGGTTCACTTATACCGTGATGCTTGTATTTACTTGCTATATCAAAACTCATGAAAGTTGTACTCAGGTCATCATTGGTGTTAATTTACCCTCTGATGCTTGTACATACTTCCAACATTTTAAAACACTCTATGATGATTCAAAGCTAACGAAAGGCTCAACAAATGGTTGGTTTCATTTAGTTTCATTTCATCTTGCTCAATTGTACATATTTTCATACTGGATTTGTATCAGAGTTTTTGAAAGGCTAACAGGCACATCAATAGCTTCCATGTCTCTTTGGACTATTTTTGGAGGACATTCGAACATTTGTTTCATCATCACCTTTCATCTTTATTATCATTTCAATAATCATTATCATTTCATCTAGGTCCTATCATTTATCATTTATCATTCATTTGCATATCATTTTTATATCATTAACATTTTATCATTTCATTATCGTTCATTATCATTTTATATCATTTCATTTATCATATCATTTCATTTATCACTTATCATTTCATTTATCATTTCATTTTTTTTATTCATCTTATCTCATTATTACTTATCATTTCATTATTTCATGTCATTTCATTATCACTTCATTTCATATCATTTCATTTATCATTTTCATTATCGTTATCACGTCATTTCATATCATTTCATTTTTATTCATCTCATCTCATTATTACTTATCATTTGATTATTTCATGTCATTATCCCTTGAAATTTCATTATCACTTCATTTCATATCATTTCATTTATCATTTTCATTATTGTTATCACATCATTTCATATCATTTCATTATCACTTATCATTTCATTTATCATTTTCATTATTATTCATTTCATATCATTTCATTTATCATTTTCATTATCGTTGTCACTTCATTGCATATCATTTCATTTATCATTTCATTATCATTCAATATCATTTCATTTATCATTCTCATTATCGTTATCACTTCATTTCAAATCATTTCATTTATTATTTCATTACTGTTCATTTCATTATCATTTCATTTCATCATCATTATAAAACATTACATTTCATCACATATCATTTATCATCTTATCATACATCTCCTTTATCATTTGTCACATTACATTCATCTCATATTTTTTTAATCATGTATCATATCAATTCATAATACTAATTCATGATGCATATCATCAACACACAACATTCATTTTCCATCATATTATCATCGTTTACTTGCATTTGAAAATCCAAAAAAACAATCATTTCATACATACATTTTCATATCATTTTCCAACCAACATTTTTCATAAAAACATATCAAATATCCCATGGAATACTTTCATAAACACATCATAGGTCATCCACCTGCATGGCATCATTAGTACGCATCATCAAGTATTTTCACCATCATTATAAAAACATAAAATCATCCTGCACATTATGTTAGTAATCAAATCATTCAAATACATATCAAAATCCATAACATATAGAAATAAATGCATATCACATAATCAACCCATAAATGCACATCACATCATCAAAAATCATCGTTGTTGCATATCATTGCTCATCATAAATAATACAAATGTCCAAGGAAACTAAAACGTCCAAAGAAGAGATACATGGGATATGATCAAAATCAATATACGTGCTCCAAAAATGATATACATGTGTGAAATATAACTAGCTAGTCGATGCCCCTAATGGAGCTGGGCTGGAAGGAGGTGGCCTACCACTGGTACCTATGTCTGGATCCTACCGAGGCCTAGTAACCTGCAGGCTCTGTGAGGCTATCTGCGACCTGCTCCTGGTCCTACTACGAGACCATGGAAATGGCTCCCTATGCTCGGGGGGACACAACTCCTCATACCTGACACGATAATACTCTGCCTCCCTCACCATCTCCATGCCCTCTCCAATAGCATCTCACAAGGATGCACTCTCTCTAGTTCCCATCAGCCTCTGAGCAACACCCTCAGCCTCCACTGTCCTCCATCTCAATGCATCTCTCTATAATCAATTGGGCCATCTATGGGTCTGGGGTAGGCTAGGCTACTTGTGCCTGAGCCTATGACTGTGTAAGCTAGCATGCTTGTAACTATGCTATCACACTCTATGCTTGACCTAGCACAGTCTACACCTGGGCCTACAACATGTCAATCTATGCTTGCTATGATGAGGAGGGAGGGTACCCTAATGATGGTTCATGGTCTGCCACCAAATCTAGGCCACTGTATAATCTGCACATTGGACGGACTGTCGAACCTCTACCTAACTTTCCTCTCCACCTCCCCTCCACCATCTCCCCCATCATCTCCATCATCTGAGATATCATCCCTACCACCCTCCTCCTCATCTTTTCCACCCTCCTCCTTGTCTCCTCCTCCTCCTCCTCCTCTCCTCCACCCACTGCTTGCTCTCTACTGGTCGCACCCTCCTATCTCTCCACCCCTAGCTGCTATACTACTGCAATGGGCCTTGGCTCATTGAGGCATGTAAATCATGGGAAGTGATGTGTGTGGAAGTACACTTGGTACTCATCTAATATCCTAACATTTGTCACCTTTGGCTTGTATTCCCATACCTCAAGATGTAAGCTCAAATACTCTGTGTATGCCACCTGGTATGTAATGCAACGTCCCCATCTAGGATCATCCTTGCACTGCCCATAATGAGCAACACCTTGTGGCATCCCCTGCGTGAATCCATACTATCTCTATACCCACAAGGCCAAAAATATCTCAATAATATATGGGGTCCATCCTATCAGATATTGAGGTATATAGACATATGGCATCTCCAAATGATCTATGTCATAGGGCTCACAATCTGTATACAACCTCCATATGACTGTGTCCACATCGTCGAGCACATGTCACCAGTACTCCAACTTTCCCAGCTTGGGCTGGACAAGTGCACCTGAATATGCATATATATATGGCTTGCCAATGGCCTCGCCCTACCACATGCTGGCCTTGTAACCGCAATATGCTCCTATGCCCAAATTTGGAGTAGAGTCACACCACTGGCCAAACTCGTTGACCCTTGATAGACCACTTGATGTAGATCATGATATAAATGAGCCAAAAAGTAGCTCCCCCATTCATACCTCCACGACTGGGTCACCATCCACTCTAACATCCTCCCCCAACCAACTGAAAATCCCTTCAACTGATGGTTCGGTCCAAGGAACCCTCCAATAAATGCACCTAGCACGGTAACTAAGGCTGGATATCTACTAAAACCCACCCACAACACCCAATATCTTGCTATAGACATGTCACCGTAGATCCTCCTCAATGCCTCCATCCCACCTATCTCCTTGTGGTAATAAACCACAAGGGCACCTACCACAGGAATCCCTAGAATCCTGTAAACATCCTCAGGTGTCATGATCATCTCACCCATCAGCAAATGAAAGGTGTTATGATTAGAATGCCACCTCTCTGCCAATGCAGTAAATAGTCCCCTATTGACTCGAATCCCTCACGGGATAGTCAATAAGGATCCCAACCCACAATGACCTATCCACTGTATCTATGCTAGCGTCATCTCTCCTATCCGCTCCCAATATTTTGGGAAACACTCTCTAATATGGAGGTTGTCAAAAACCTCCTATTTTAATCACATGGACAAATTAATCAGACTCATACCAATGAATCACATCTGGTGTTCTATCTATCAAGTGCTCTATATTAGTGGCCCATATCAAATTAATCAATGACTCATATCAACGCATCATATTAGTGACCCATATCAGTGAATCATATAATGTATATCATGCCATAATGGTTGCATCTATCTATCTGAATCACAAATCAATCTACTCTATCATCATCTACTATTTGGTTTCTATCATAGAAAGCAAATTTATCAGATATCTACTCTCTTTTTTTCATTCGTGATGGTCGCACCCACAAAAGGATATTAAAATCACAGTAAAACGTTTCCTGGGAATTGGACATTCCAACAGGTGACTAATATCTCTTTATGGACGTTCATTTACTTGTCAAACTAGGGGACGTATACTTTAAATGGTGCGGAAAAATATATGCACTAAGAACTAGTTTCAGTCAAAACTTAGCAGAAATAAATACTTGAAAGAAACTCTATCTATGCTATAGGAAGGTAATGCAAAGTTCTTTAACTCAACTGTGATTTGATTAAAACAGAAACTATAACAGCTACGACTGAAACACAAATTGTGAACTGGCCTTATGCTGCAGGAACAGGCATAGGGATGGATTCTCTATGCTGCAGGAGTAGCACAAGACTGAATTTGTATGAAAACTTCAAAGATGAAAACTAATTGAAGATCAACAGAAAAGAACAGCTAACTAACTTGCTACAGATACTTACTAAGTGGGATCCCTTAGCAAGCATCTACTGATTACACAGGTGCTAAACTCAAAACTTAATCAAACTTTATTCATGAAAACAGATTGGTATACATTGCTTTGTTGATATAGAAACTAATAACAAATTATGTCTCTTGTCAAATAGATTATGCTTTTCATTATCATACTGATTCTTACATGGTATCTGCTATCACTATGCTTCTATCTTATTCTAACTATCATCTCTCCTCTCACTCACGTAGGAGGAGTACTTTATTTAAAATCAGGAGAGCAACTAACTAACTAACTCTATCAGAGAAAGACGTGGAAGTAAAGTGTATCCCAGAATCAAGGAACAAACTTCACAAATGAATTTATACATTCAACCCGATCTAGAGAGAATCTAGTGCTCCACTCTTTCCAGATTGACTATCATTAAAAATCTTTCCCAATAGTTTTAGTCAAAGAGTCTTCATCGGAGCTTCCTCAAAGTCGTGCAGGAAATGGACTTTACTGCAAGGCCGAGATTGGCTGCGCTTGACTTGATCATTCTTCAACAACCTGCAAAACAAAAGGTAACAGATGTGAAAGAAAAGGCATATGGCACATACACAATATCTGTTCATTAATCACACATTTAAATCTATTTCATCATTCAAAAACTGTATGCAATATACTAGTCATTTAGGGAGTTACCAGGGTAATAAATGCAGTCAAGTCAACATAATAAGCTGCAGGAATATGCAAATGTTTTGCTACAGGATATCCCCATAAAAGGCTTCAAAAGAGTTTAAAACAACCACGAATAACAAAATTAAAGATATTAAAAGTTTATCATAATATCCAAACTATGAGCACATTTTGGACTCATCACTGCCCCCTACTTAGCATAATGCTGGTCCTCCAGCATTAACTTTTCTTGTGGTTTCTCTCAAATCAGTGGTTGTAGAATGACTTTGAAATGGATTTCCAAAGCTGTAATAAAATTCTCTGAAAGCCTGGCACCTTTCATACCTACGGTCTTCTAAATCATCATTAAGATTTGTAGCTTGGTGAGGATAGAGGGGCCACATTAGCACAGGAGGTCTGAATGTCAACGGCAACCATAGTTCAAATCTCTTTTGAAGTCCAAATTGTATATATTTTCTTGATCATTTGAGAGCTACTGTGAAATTTAGGGGACTATGTGGTTCTGATTTTCTTAGCCTAATAGTTAATCTTTCCCACCTTTTCTCACTTCTAGTGTATGACAGTCTCCAAAACGAATATGGTTGTGCCTGAAATTCATCATATACCTGTTTTCTGAGATCAAATATTTTCTCTCTGGCTATAATATTATTAATGCCATATGTCAGAGCAAACCAGTCTTTCAACATTGCATGGGGGTTTGAACATTGAGAGCATAATGGAATAGGCTCATTTCTCTCAGCTTCCTCATATATTTCCCATTACCTGCCATAATTCACTTCATTTGCTACCCATAACATAAATGATCTCAAATGGATATCACCAATATATAGAAGAGGGTTTTATTCTATTTCAAATGGGATTAAAGATCCATGTAAATAAAATTCATACAGAGAATTTCTTAACCAATTAGGGGCTGCCTGGTATGCATCAAAAAATTATTTGGCAATGTGAAGTATAGGATCTTGATTTCTGGAAATTCTCATTGGTTGGAACCATAAGAACTGTTCTTTAAGGCACACAGAATAAACTCTGGGTGGTGGTCTACATTCCATAATCTAACCAGTTACTTTTAACATTTCATCCATTTTTGCTTTCAACTCAACAATTTCCTGTTTCTGACTTTTAATTTCCTTTTTCAATTTCTTCCTTTCTTCCTCCCATAGACTTTGTTGCATGTCAGTCTGGGCTATGTGCCGGAAAGTCAGGGTTTGCAATGTAACTAGTTCCCAATTAGCTTTAACATATTCCAAAAACTCAATCAAAAACGTCTTCTTATAAACAATAATGGCTTTACAAGTTGTAGGGTGAAATATAGCTTCACTAGGCACATTCAATTGTTCATTCTGTTCTTGCTCTTGCTGCAAGATGAATTCTAGTTGTTGTGGTGGAGAAGACTGTGCTTCCTCCAAAAATTGCATAGAAACTGTAGCCAAGTCATCAAGATTTGGTAACCCTTGCTCATTATGCCCTATTTCTTTTGTCTCAACTTGTTCCTCTTTAGGAACGAATGAACTATGTGCAGCATTTTTGGACACATTCTAAGAAACATCAAATTTAGACCCTATAGACCCTTCTAAAATTACAATAACCTCTGGTTGAGGTGAAGCAGGGGAGGTCTTACATTGTTTCCTTGTGGAAGCTCTTCTTGGCACTTATGCGGCTATAGGAGGTGTTCTGGTAGCCTTCCTCTTTCTTGTCTGCTTAGAGGGTTCTGCCCTGCCGGAGGATGACAGTGAATTGGTGTTAGGAACAGGGGCTACTGTAGGAGGGACGGCTGTAGGGGAAGGTGCTACAGGAGAAGAGCATTGCCTTTTCTAAGTACGAGGGTCAGATTCTGGGGACCCTTATGCCTTTGTTTTTCCTTTCTCTCTCCTAGTGGTAGACTTAGTTTGTATCCTAGCAGAGGATTTAGGTGTGAAAACTGTAGGACCAGGTACTACAGGAACAGATGACCCTTGCTCTGTTCTACTGGTAGATGCAATTTCTTTCCTCTTTTTTTGAGGTCGTGGGGTAAGTACCCTAGGGGGTTGTGGAATTTGCAAGCTCTTTTGGGCAATGAATTGTTGCCAGGAAAGAGGTGAGAAATCTCTCAAAGAGCATTCAATCAGTAATTTGATAAGGCTATGGTGAGCAACAAAATTATCTTTCCCCTATTGGATTTTGTGGGCACTTTGTTCTAGAAATTTTAACAAGAAATTCAAAATATTTACAACTAACCCATGTCTCATATGGCTTAATAATTTGAAATGATAAGAATGCAGGTAGGAGAAATGGCCTTCACAGGTTAAATACCTGATTATGTAAACAACATACTCTAAATAAGGAGGAGGTAACGATACCCGCTTGCATCTCTGCTTGGAGACTTCCAAAGGTCCATCAGTGGGCATTGAAAACTCAGCCCTTGCAGCGGAAGCATCTGAAGAGAAGTTTTCTCCAATGGCTGGAAGCCTGATTACTTCAACAATTCTGTCTTCAGTTGCAACAACCATTAGACCCCATACAGTAGCTTCCCCTTCAGAAAGGGTTCTCAAAAATTCTCCAGCAGCCTCCTCATCAAAAGCATTTAAGCTCAAGAAGTAGTTTAACCATCCATAGAGGCTGAATGCATGGACTGTTTGAGGATTTTGCAATAATAATTCATGAGCTACAGGCTCATGTCACACCAACTGACCAACCATGTTCACAGTTTTCCTCTGGCTGAACTCAATTCCTTTATGAAAATTCAAATTCTCTGTTTCCCTTTTTGCTCTGATTTTTCTTCTATCGTGTCATCACATTTCTTTTCTTTTCCAAAATGAACTTTTTGAACAAGTAGTTTTAATCATAATTTACATGAAAAACATGCAATAAAGAAGAACATGTGATCATATTTGGAAAGTACTAGAAAAATAATAAAGAAAGGTTATTTGCACAGTTATGGCAGCGGCAAAAAGACAGATTTTAAAACGTGGATTACCTCGCCCCCTACTAAGAGTATGAAATGTGTTCTCATATGTACTAAAGAATAGGTGAAGATCGGGTAATAATGACTAGTACTATCATAGCAATAAATGAATAGAATAAAATAAATCAAATATGTGATAACAAAAGATATGGCATACCTTTGCGCGTACGTGTGAAGAAAGATGATGGTGGCTGCATGAGTTGACAGTTGGGAATGATTTTATAAATAAGGGTGATGCAGATGGATGAAGTGGATGGGTGACGTGGGCGGATGAGGTGAATGGATGGAATGGACAGATGGGATGGATGGATGGAAGATAAAGAAGTGAGATGGAGGCGATAAATGAGAATGGAGAAAAAGGGGTTTCCTTTTAAAAAGAAAACCTTTATTATGAACATGTTTTTTTCAAAATTATGGTGAAGTTGCAGGAGAAAGGCCAAAGCCTTCAGCTATAGGAAGAGTAGCGGGAGGAACCTGAACAAAATGCTGCATGAATTCTTCCTTTGATACTGGTTTGTGGTACAACCAGAGTCGGTGGCCATTAACTAGCGGTTTGTAACAGACTGGATCAATTGTCACTAGTTGTACATCTCCATTGTCGAACACATTCTCAACTTCATAGGGACCAAGCCAGCATGTTGTGAGCTTACCCTAATTTTCTTGATATCTGGAATCATATAACAGGGCCCAATCACTAGCAGAAAATTTCCTGCTTTTGATGTGTTGATCATGCCATTTCTTCCTTTGCTGTTGGATTGCTTCTGTGTGCTGCAGGGCAACTTTTCTCATTTCATCCAAAGCATTTAGCTATAGTAGACGATCCTTCTATACTTTAGATACTTCCATATCGAGTTCAAGAGCTATCCTCAAAGTTTTGTGCTCAAATTCTATGGGCAACATAGTTGTTTTCCCATAAAGCAGCTGAAAAGGTGTAAACCCAGTTGTTGTCTTCCATATAGTTCTGTAGGCCCAAACTGCTTCAAAAAGTCTATTGCTCCAATATTTTCTATGGATTTGCACTGTCTTTGTTAGGATCATCTCAATTTCCCTATTTGTTACCTCCGCCTGACCATTGGCTTGAGGGTGATAGGGGTTGGACTTCCTATGTTTGATTTTATAGTCATTCATTAGTGCAGTGATCATATTCGATGTAAAATGAGCTCCTTGATCAATTACAAGCTCTCTAGGAACTCCAAATCTCGTGAAAATTTATTCATACAGAAATTCAACAACTTTTTTATCTCATGCATGAATCATAGCTTTTACCTCAATCCACTTTGCTACATAGTCCGTGCAAACTAGAATGTATGACTTACCATTTGATGGTGGATCAATTGGTCCTACAAAATCCATCCCCCATTTATCAAAAGAGGTGACTATTACCTATGGATATAGTGGCATTTCATCTGACTTGGTTGGTCTTCCCATATGCTAGCATCTATCACATTTTCTTGTATAGGCCATAACATCCTTGTGTAATGTTGGCCAGTAATACCCTGTTGTAAGAACCTTCATTGATGTTATTTTTGCTACAAAATGTCCTCCACATGGTTCATCATGGCAAGCATGTAATATATCATAAGTCTCATCTTCTCTTACACATCTTCGCATTACTTGATCGGGTCCAGTATAAAACAGACAATTTGCAATCCATGAAAAGTTAAAACTTTTCTCTATTAGCAATTTCTTTTTTTTTGGAGAAAAATGAGCTGTTATTATGTTTGCTACTAGATAATTGGCAATGTCTGCATACCATGGTGTATGTGCAACAATAGAAAACAAGTATTCATCTGAGAACCTATCATCAATGACCTTGTGTTCAACAGGTGCATCTAATTGGAGTCTTGATAAAAATTCAGCTATAACATTAGCTCTTCCTGGTTTGTCAATGATTGTAATGTCAAATTCTTGTAACAACAGGAGCCATCTTATCAATCTACCAAAGATGACAAGTTTGTTCATCAGATACTTGATTGTTGCATAGTCAGTATGGATGAATATCTGATAACCTGTGACATAATGCCTAAATTTATTCAAAGCATACACTACTGCAAGCAATTCCTTTTCTGTAACAGTATAGTTGAGCTTAGGACCTTGAAGGTTCTTGCTAATAAAGTAAATAGCATGCTTAATTGAAGTTTTTTTTTGACTTAAAATTGCTCCTATACCAAAATCAGAGGCATCAACATGTATGTGAAAAAGAAAAATTCCATTTTGGTCCTTGAAGAACAGGGGCTTGAGTAAGTAAGTCCTTTAGCTGCAGGAAGGATTTTTGACAGGCTTCTGTCCACTCGAATTGAAAATCCTTAGTTAATAAGGCATAAAGTGGACTAACAATTTTACTGAAGTCTTTTATAAACCTTCTATAATACTCTGCATGGTCAAGGAAGCTTCTGACATCTTTTTGTTTTACAGGAGTTTGTAAATTCTGAATTACTTCAATTTTAGCAAGGTCAACCTGAATTCCATTCTTTGAAATATGATGACCTAGAACAATACCTTCTTCCATCATTAGAAAACACTTTTCACTGTTTAGAGACAAATTTTGCTCTCTGCACCTTTTCAATACCTTTTTTAAGTTCACTAGTGCTTCTTCAAATGTGACTCATAGGTGGTGAAATCATCCATATAAATCTCCATACAGTCATGAGATATATCAGCAAAGATACTAATTACTACTCTCTGAAATGTTGCTGGCACATTGCATAGACCAAAAGGCAAGACCGAATAAGCAAATGTTCCCCATGGACAGGTAAAAGTGGTCTTATCTTGATCTTTAGGGGCAATTTTTATTTGATTGTACCCACTGTAACCATCCAAAAAGGAAAAATATCTTTTGCCAAACAGTGAGTCTAGTACTTGGTCTACAAAAGGTAGTGGAAAGTGATCTTTTTTAGTGGCATTGTTCAACTCTCTGTAATCTACACACACTCTCCATTTTCTACCTTTCTTTGGGACAATGACTAATGAAGAAACCCATTGACTGTCAGAGATTGGATAAATAAAACCAGCATCAAGCAACTTTTGAAGCTCACTTTTAACTATTTCTCTAAGTGCTAGATTTACTTTTCTTTGAGGTTGTCTGACTGGTAAACAATCTTCTTTGATATATATCCTGTGAGTACAAACTCGAGGATCTATTCCTTGCATGTCCCCATATTCCCATGCAAAAGCTTTATGCTAATCTTGTAGCATTTTTAATAAGTCAGCCTGTTGAGATTGTGATAGCTTGCTATTTATATTCAAACAGTGACCTAGAGACAATTCTATCTACTTAGTGAGATTACTTATATAATCTACAGGTGATGTTTGTACCTCTTGTGGAAGCAAGTTATAAAAAAATTCTAGAAGTTTAGGCATTGAACTTTCAGAATCTGGTTGCTATAGGAAACATTGTAGATGGCTGCCATTTGGATCAGATGAACTACTTGTATCAGAGTTGAACTGTAAAAGTTGAAAAAGAAAAGCATCCTCACTCTGAAGTTGTGAGAATGGATCATTTTGAAGCATCATTAATTGAGCTAAGGAATTGGCTTCTTCAGTTTCTTCCCCCACATCTGGCCAAACAAGTTCAGACAAATCTGGTTGAGGTCTAGCAGGCGGATACAGAGCCAATTTTTTTATGGACTGTCCATCAGAAATGGTCATATCTCTAGAAAGACATCCTATAAAAGCATCAACAGTTGCTAACCATGGTCTACCAAGGATGATTGGATACCCTCCTAAAGTTGCCTTTACTAATAATATTGTGAAATCAGCTGGATACTCCCAAGATTCAAGAGTGACAATTACATCTTCCACCATCCCATTAGGTTTAACTGTGGAGCTATTTGCAAGCTGCAGAATTGTGGGTGTAGACCCAATGTTTGAAATGTTCAAGGAGTCCATAGTATGCTTTGTCATGACATTAATGGCAGCACCTAAGTCAATAAAAACATTTTTTACAATTTGGCCATTTATATGTATCTGCACTACAAGACTTCCAGGGTCAATATACTTTGGAATGACTGCATTTCCTAACATTATATTAGCCAGTTTCCCTAAGACATGAATTGTTTGAGGATCCTTTTTCTTTCATCTAAGCTTCTTTAAATAGGCCTCTTTAATAGCTTTTCCAAAAATGGGAACATCTTTAATAGCCTAAAATAAGGGGATTTGAATTTGTACATTTTTGAGTTGATCCAAAATGTCAAAAGTGGGTTCTTCCATGAATTTAAATGTAGTACTTTGCAACCTCTGAAGAAAAGGTGGTTTGTCTTGGCTTTGCAAAACAGACTCCTTAGAAACCGTATCAGTTATAGGCATATGCTCAGTAAGATCAGCAGGTGCAATAGATTCTTCAAGGGGAGAATTTGGTATTTCAGTAATTAGAGGTGGTTTTGGAGCAGGTAGAGTGGTTCCAGACCTCAAATGGATGTCATTAACGTTTAAGGCATAAGCTTGATATTGGTTGGCTTCGACAAGATATGTAGGCTGCGGTGGCTATTGTTGTTGCTTATTATTGGGATTTGGCAATGGCTGGGCAGGCATAGGCATTTGATTTGGAGGGCCAAGATTTGTGGTAGTTGCTGTAGGAGGTGGCATGAGGGCCTGTGGTTGTGGCTGTGGAAGTTGCAGGAATCCAGGGGACTGGTTTTGCCATTGCTGAGGACCTCTCCATTGAGGATTTTGCTACCAATTACTTGAAGGTGAGGTCCATTGTCCTTGTGGCTGCTACCAACCTCCTTGAAGAGATTTCCATTGTGGGGTCTGATAATTAGGCCAACTTGGTTGAGGTGGATTCTAGGGTGGTCCATATGCATGTTGCCATTGGTTATTATAGCCAAAATAAGGATTACCAAAAGTTAAAGGATCTTGAGGCATACTTTGTCTTTGGGCCCATGGTCTCCTTTGTGCAACAAAGAACACTTGATCATCATCACCTTCTACTGGCTTGAAGTCAGTAGGTAGTTGCTTAGCTTCCAAATTAGCCACCATCTTGCATCTGCAGTCACGTTTCTTCTGTTTGTAGTATGGACAGAACTCGGCCAAAATTGCCTCAGCTTCCTCATGTTTCTTTGGAGCTTGCATGGTGTCCAGTTGTGTAGCCATATTATTAATGATGTCCTGCTTGAATTCAGATAGCAAATTTGTTATCTCCATCTGAGAAACTCCACCAGAAGAAGACTTCTCCACTGTAGCATGATGACCTCGACCTTTCTTAACTATTGCTTGAGAGTAGTTAAGACATATTTTCTTTATATCATCCCAAGGCAATTGAGTTATATCACCTCCTCCCATTAGGTCTAGGGCATCAATACAGGCATTACTTATTCCCCTTAGAAAGAGTAGTTTCTGAGAGTCCTCATTGAGAGTATGGTTTGAGTTCCTCTTTAGTGAAAACAAAAATCTAGAAATATAATCTTCTAGACTTTTATCCTCCTTCTGCTGAATTCAGAATATGTCACCTTTTCCGGCACTCTTACAATATTCCTTATACTTCTCAAGGAATTTAGTCTGCATGGCTGTCCAACTATCTACGACGCCTCTTCCCAGACTCATGAACCATCTGAGAGCTCCCTCCTTCAAGGTGGAAGGAAATAACTTCAGTTTATGAGCATCTGTGTTGTAGTCATAACTACGATAGAGGACATCAAACTCAAATAGAAAAGTTTCAGGGTCCTCTGTGACTAAGCCATAGAATTTTGGAAGTAGTGAAGAAGGTATATTTTTAAGATTGTTAGTATCTTGTTGGGGAACAATGGGAAACTCAAAAGCAGGAGGTGGATTATTAGGTGGGTTATTTGCCATAGTAGCTTACTGGAATAACACAGTGAATGGGTTCTCCTCAAGTTCATTGTCAGCTGGTTCAAATGATAGTTCAACAAACAGGTTTTTAGGGATGAACCTTCCCAGTGCATCTCTTCTTCTTCTATGCATGCAATACGATGAATGGTGGTTTAAAAGATTTTGAAAAATTTTAACTAACAAACTAAACTAATGCTAAAAATTGACTTCTGACAAATTCCTAGCTGGACACCATCCCCAACAACGGCGCCAAAAATGGTCGCGCCCACAAAAAGATATTAAAATCACAGTAAAACCTTTCCTGGGAACTGGACATTCCAATAGGTGACTAATATCTCTTTATGGACGTTCATTTACTTGTCAAACCAGGGGACATATACTTTAAATGGTGAGGCAAAATATATGCACTAAGAACTGGTTTCAGTCAAAACTTAGCAGAAATAAATACTTGAAAGAAACTCTATCTACGCTACAGGAAGGTAATGCAAAGTTCTTTAACTCAATTATGATTTGATTAAAACAGAAACCATAATAGCTACAACTAAAACACAAACTGTGAACTGGCCTTATGCTACAGGAACAGGCACAGGGATGGATTCTCTATGCTGCAGGAGTAGTACAAGACTAAGTTTGTATGAAAACTTCAAAGATGAAAGCTAACTAAAGATCAACAGAAAAGAACAACTAACTAACTAGCTACAGATACTTACTAAGTGGCCCCCCTTGGCAAGCATCTATTGATTACATAGGTGTTGAACTCAGAACTTCATCAAACTTTATTCATGAAAACAAAATGGTATACATTGCTTTGTTGATATAGAAACTAAAAAACAAATTGTCTCTTGTCAAACAGATTATGCTTTTCATTATCATACTGATTCTTACATGGTATCTGCTATCACTATGCTTCTATCTTATTCTAACTATCATCTCTCCTCTCACTCACACAAGAGGAGTACTTTATTTAAAATCAGGAGAGTAACTAACTAACTAACCCTATCAAAGAAAGACGTGGAAGTAAAGTGTATCCCAGAATCAAGGAACAAACTTCATAAATGAATTTATGCATTCAACCCGATCTAGAGAGAATCTAGCACTCCATTCTTTCCAGATTGACTGTCATTAAAAATCTTTCCCAATAGTTTCGGTCAAAGAGTCTTCGTCGGAGCTTCCTCGAAGTCGTGCAGGAAATGGATTTTACTGCAAGGCCAAGATTGGTTGCGCTTGACTCGATCATTCTTCAACAACCTGCGAAACAAAAGGTAACAGATGTGAAAGAAAAGGCATATGGCATATACACAATATCCGTTCATTAATCACACATTTAAATCTATTTCATCATTCAAAAACTGTATGCGATATACCAATCATTTAGGGAGTTAACAGGGTAATAAATGCAGTCAAGTCAACATAATAAGTTGTAGGAATATGCAAATGTTTTGCTATAGGATATCCCCATAAAATGTTTCAAAAGAGTTTAAAACAGTGACGAATAACAAAAGTAAAGATATTAAAATTTTATCATAATATCCAAACTATGAGCACATTTTGGGCTCATCACGTGAGATGCAAAGTCAATCAGTCAATCAGTTAATCAATCAATCAATCAAGCTACTCTTTGTTTTTCATTTTTGGGGAAAAAAAGTTATCAATCAATCTACTCTTTTGTTTTCTATTCAAGAAAGCAAAATTATTAGTTAATCATCACATTTTCTATCATTTCTATCCATATCAGCATGATGGAAAAATAATTTCTCTATCTATTGATTAAGGAAGCAATGTACATCATCATTTTTTCATCACAGTTACATTCTGTCAAAGTTTTCCTAGATGTGCTAATTTGAACCTCTGATGCGCTAAAACTCGAATGTGCTACAGTTTACCTTGAAAGCGCTAAAAATCATTATGTATAATTTTTGCATCTTAAAAGTGCTAAACTTTTTTCTATAAGTGTTAAAACACCATATGCACTAAAGTACCTCTCCAATGCGCTATTTTATTATCTAGAAGTGCTAAAACTCTATATGCGCTAATATACACAGTGGATGCACTACTTCATATCCTAGATGCGCTAATTCACCTCTATTGCTACCAATTCCTAGATGCATGACTCTGTGCCCTAAATGCGCTAAATTTTTCTAGCCGGATTTCAACCCTATAGGTGCTAATCTAAACTTCGTATGCGCTAGAACACCTGGTTTTAAACTACACCTATATGCTCGAATGAACATCCTATATGCTCTACCAGAAAATTTGAATGCACTAAAACAGAACCGTAGATGTGCTAAAACGTTATCTTTTGATCTAAATCCGCATGAAAAACTTACAAAAATTGTTCAAATTTGTAAAACTTCAAATCATCAAGGGTTCAATCGACTCACCAGTTGTCCATACACGGCTGGTCTCTAAAATCGATGAGCCCGCTCGAATCTATGTGTGTGAAATGGAATTTGCATCTTGCCAAGTTACTGTCAGAGCATCAAAATCACTGTAGCAAAAGGGTGAAAATGACTTCCACTTTTACTCCTTTTACCTTATATGGGTCAATTAAGGTGGGTTTTTGGTGACATTTACTTTCTTTTTACACCAAGGGCATCTTTTACACCAGTTATTAGGAGCTAAATCACTACATTTCATCATCCAATCATGTTTTTTGAAATTCATATCATCATCTGTGATTTACCTTCCGAGGGGACATCATCAACATCAACATCAAAAACATATCAAAGGCAAAAAAAATTATATTTTCTTTGAAGCAATGTGTTTCACACATCACTTCAAAGAGGGGCAAAATGTATATATCTAAAAATGGTCATAATTAATCAAGCTTGTTAATTAATTAAATATAAATTATTTAATTAATCTTTTAAATTCATGTATATATAAATAGATTTAATTATTTATTTATATTGTTCACTTTTATAATTCTTCTATCTTAATTAAATAAATAATTTTATTTAATTATTACCATCTCCATATTCCTCTTAATTAAATTAAATAAATTTAATAATTTATTTATATTAATTATCATGTTATTCTAAATTTGAATATTTGAATTCAAATAATGGAATATTCCTCCAAACAGCCCCTTCATCTCATAGTTATATTAAATATTATATTTAATTTAATATCTTTTCTCACTCCACACATAAATTAAATATTTTAAATATTTAATTACCTTCTAAATTCATTTCTCACACAATTAAATATTACTTATTTAATTATGCAAACTTCTAAATTCATCCTCACATATAATTAAATAAATTAATTTATTTAACTATGAAATTCATTCTCAACTCATTCTTCAAATGGCAACCTTCCTTCAGTTCTAAATGAGAAAAATTGTGTAGAAGGAAACCTTCTATCTCTCTCTCAACTTTTGAAAATCTATCACCGTTCATCCCAACAAGCTTGATCTGAATCGTTAATCATGATAGTCAATCAAATTCTTTCAAAAGCTCTATAAATACATGTGAAAATCCAAGCATTGGTTATGATGAACATACATACAATTACACTTACGCTCTTGCATCTTTAGCATTTCAACAATAATCATATCTTAGCAATCATCTTATCATAGCATACCATAATCTTGCATCTTAGTATAGCATGCATTTTAGTTTAAATCTCATTCTCTAGTAGTCCATTTCATTGAGCTTGGCTTATTGAATCTGAGAGTAACTCGAACCAGTGAAACGCTAGAGATAGAGAGCAATAAGACGATTTCGAAGAAGCTGCACTGAGAGTTTTTTTGTTTTTCTGTAAGCTTCTTTGATATAAGGTATTATTGAATGTGTTTGAATTCACTATAAGTGACATATTTTCATACACACAGTTACTACTCTTCAGACTGAGATTATACATGTATGATATGTTGTTCTTGATGACATTAGTATTGTCACATTGGCTCCTATGGATTTAGTTCAACATCATGACCATCTTGGTCATTCATTATCTATTACATCATGGGATTCTTATATTGTAGACAAATTCTTGTTTGTTGAGTCTCACACTATGGATCTTGAGGATTATTTTGAGGACATTCATCTCCTCTACCTTGACAATCAGGTTATCACTATACGCCCACCATTATCTGTGCATTCAAAGGTTGTATTTCAGGATTCTCCACATCAGTTTGGATTTGGCATCATTTTTTTAAGTTCAGATAGAGAGATTCTTCAACATCCTATCATGGCACACATCTTGAGATAGATTGGTTCATCACTCTTCATAGGGTTTCTTTGACATCATCCTTTGGATTTGTTTCTTCCCAAGGGGAGGAATATTATTTTCCACTTCAGAATCTCTTTTTTTATTCTACATCAGGCATCTACCATTGTGACAGGAGTTTCTTCATTGTGGGGGGGGCCTTCTTGTCTCTTTATATCTCTCCTATGGAGACCATTGTATATGTACAAGTATATGATAGAAGGTGTCTATGTGGGGTATGATGTAATCCACCTCCTATCCTTCTTTCATTAGTGCATTTCATTCTTTCCACATTCTATTTTAGGGAGGAGTTTTGTTCCCATGTGGTTTTCTCCTGTACCCCATTTGATTTAGTTTACATTGCATTTGTAAATGAGTACCTGATCAGGCCTTGTTGTCGAGACTCATCTTTGCATAATAATTTTCTTCTCCCTAAGTTGCACTTATGGGGGGGTGTTGGTGTAATTAATTATTTAATTACACTTTAGCATAAGTTTACTTAAGATATTCTATTTCCTAGGATAATTATTGTTTAATTATTATCCTTATCTTATTGAGTTTTCTTTTTGCTCAAGATAAGATTAGGGTTGTCTTTTCCTACTTTATTGCATTATTTCCTTTTTGAAGGATTTTGTATTATTTGTAAAACAATTGCATTGAATAATCAATTATGCTGATTTTTTCTTGCACACATTGGCTCTGAGGGTTTATAGAACTTCTATTGTTTTGTTTTGAATATCTATTGCATGTGATAGGTGATTGCTTGTAGGTGATTCTTGGGGACTATGAAGTTGGTTTTTGAACTTCTACATTTTGTGTTTGTTTCTAATTTCTATGCTACAATGGATGCTCTTGGCAATGTATATAAAATGCTTTCTCTTGATGAATTTTTTGTATAGCTCACAGGGGAAAAAAACAAAGTTGATGCACATGGGCACCTTGAAGTCTTCAAAATCTCAAGTTCTTATTGTGAATGATATAAAGGCTTCAAGTGGAAAATGAAACCAAGTCAAATGAGAAAGATAAAGATTCTCCTTCACATGGAACTCTTAGAGTCCTCATCCTCTTCAAAAGAGGAATCATAAAAAAAGAAGTCCAAATGGGAATATTGCAAAAGGTCGAGACATGATGAGCATAGATGCTACAATAATAAGATTGATGAAATCATTCATCTTCTTCAAAAGAATAACATATAGCTGCCCTCATTAGTGTCTTCTACTTCTTCTTCACCATCACAATCAATAGCCATAGTCAGATAACACAACATCCACTTATGGGATACATAATATGAAAAGACATACATAATATGAAAGGACATGCACTCTTGGCCTCTACAAGTCCTAATTATCAATGATGGCTTCTTGATTTAGGGGCATCTCATGATATGGCATCTTCAAAGGATATGTTCTCTTCTTTTGAGCCTTATAATTCACCTCACATTTTGATGGGTAATAATACATTCATGAAGGTAAGTGGGAAGGGCTCTATTTGTATTAGGGAAGGGAATTTCAATGATGTGACTTGTGTTCCTTCTTTGACCACTAATATCCTTTCTATTTATCAAATTACTCATGGGGGTCATGGTAAAATAGTTGAGTTCACTCCTAATAGGGTGTATATAAGGGACTTGGAACTAGGGATATGGTTGCAATCAGGATGGTTGATCATTCCTCTTGAGTATATTCTATTCACATTTTTCTTCCAAAGCTAATAATGTTCCTTTGAATACATCACACACTCCATTGAGTGTGACCCATATTAGTGAGGAGAAGTTTGGTCATCTACATCTTGGTACTTTAGAGACTAGTGATGAGCTTCCTACTCCTCCACCTCTTGCTTCTTCAACCATTGTTGCTTTTGTTCAACAGGATAATCATAGTTTTCCAGGTCTTGCTTTGTGGGATGATTATTTGACAAGGATTTATAAATTGTTCCTAGAGTCTCATACTACAGATTTAGAGGACACATTTGAGGGAATTTCTCTCCTCTTTGATGATAGTTTCAGCACAACTATTACACCATCTTCTTTGTCTTTGGAGATTGATATTCATGAGTCTCCTCCATCACTTAATTTTTCATGTTTTTTGGTTGATTTTGACCATGATTATGTTGTGGCTCATTCAAGCTTGGAGGCTCCTACTTAGTTTTCAGAGGCATACATGTTGAGCATTCATTCTTCCTCATTTCAATTGAATATGGAGTGGCTTCTTCATCGGCTTATGGATTTTTTTCTTCCTAAGGGGACATGTGTTGCTTGCAGAAATTGGGCCATCTTTTGTTTTTAGGCACTCTTCATTAGCTTTGGATCTTCTTCATCATGCAAATGATATCTTATCTCATTACTTCCCTCTTATGGGGGAATAATTCATTATATATACATGATGGATGTATTCCTTGGGGGGTATCATTGAGTCCTCCATACATCATGTTTACATTTGTCATACTTGTTTTTTGTTTTGTTTTCTCTTTTTTGGAGAGGGGTTTTCCCCTTTTCTTCGCTTTATGAGAGATTGCATTTACATCTGTAAATGGGTGCCTAACATGGCCTAGTTGTTAGGACCCATTGTAAATTTATTCATAATATTCTCCCTAAGTTTCACTTATGGGGGGTGAGCATGGTTTAATTAACTATATAATTACATTTTCGTAAGTTTACTTAGGCACTAATTTAAGTCCTAGGTTGAATTTTGTTATCCTTATCTAATTAAGTTGTATTTTAGCTCAAGTTAGGTTAAGGGTTGTGCATGCTTTCCTTTATAAGCAACCATCATCTTGTACATTTGTATCAATTGAATCATGAATCAATCTTGCATTTGATATAGTAAGCAGTCTCACCATTATCTCTCTTGTGGAAGTATTTTGGTCTAGCAACTAATTCCTCGGTTTCTATTATCTTTGTTGGCATATGTCTCTTGATTGGTCTATTATATGACTAAAGTTGAGGAGTTTAATATGGGCATCAAAACACATCCTAATATAATAAGGTTAAATCAATTTCCAAACTTTAAGTCTTGGCGAGATGGAATCCTAACACATTTTAGGTGGTTTAATATTTTTCCATATCTCTATGGACTAGTTCCCAAACCTTCATCAAAATGGAAGAGAGTTGTGTGGGACATAAAGATAAGATAACAACTAATGATAACTAACACCTTCTAGGAAGATTCCTTCCTATGACCTAAGTAAACTTAACATGTAAATAAATCCCATACCAATCAATTAACCAGGTATAAGACTTTATTTACACCAACAGTGCCTAAATTAACCTATCCTCCAAATCTAATTTCGAAACAAGCCTCTCTTTTAGCATATTATTCAATAATGATTTTTTATTGTGATTGTCAAATACTAGAGTATTAGACAAATATTTCCATATGAATTTCCCTTTAGATCCTTTGTACCTTGAACATAATATTTGACATTAGGATCCCATATATTTGATAAGACTATCTCTATTGACTATAGCTCCTAATTTCTTTGTAAGGGGGGAAGACCATTCCGTGAGTCTTTCTAGAAAAAATATTTTTCTCCATGATTCACTTCCCATGATATATATGGAGTTATAACTTTTCTACATGCTAACAAAAAAGTCTAGATTGTGGATCCCACAAGAGTATTTTATATGGTAAGAATTATTTCTTGTAGCACATTGTCCAAATACATGGTTTGCATTATTTAACACCATTTCAAACTTGGTTTTGTGTATAAATATCAATGTCATACTAATTTTTCTCCAAGAGCCATGTTTCTTGAAGAAATATTATGAATACATGCCCCACCATTAATATTTTTAGAATACATATTTTCTAGTGAGATTAATGGAATATTTTTTGTTTCATTGACCTTTCCCTTCCACAAAAAAGTGTTAATGTGTTACTCTATTTCTGCAATAACTTATTTGGGTGCTTTCAACATTTCCATGTAGTAATTTGGTATTGTTGACAATATTGACTTGATCATTAAAATTTAACCTTATAGAGAAAGCCATCTATCCATCCAAGACAAAAATTTTATTTTTATACTTTGTATTATCTTGCTCCTATACTGTAGAAAATTTTATGCTCTTGAAAGAAATGGAATTTCACACTTAATTTGGACATATTTTTCCACCCTTGCTTTAAATACCCTATAAAATCATCATTAATAGGCCTCTAAGACCCATTATTTTGGATCTTGAGGCTTTATTCTGCTAAAAAACTGACAAAATCGTCAAAAACATAAAAATTTCTAAAAACCCACCCTAAAAATCGAGGGTGGGACTCATATGCCAGAGATGGCATATGAGTCCCATTTAGGGATTTTTTAGGGTTTGAATAGGAAAATAACTTTTTTAATTCAAATTTTTGGTTTATTTTGGCTTTTTAGATCCGAATAACAGTAAATTAGGTGTTAATGCATATATAATAAAGCTTCTAAGTCATTATTTCATCTAAGCAAGCATTTTTCGAGAGCAATTTCAAGATCCAATCATTCAAGAATATTCAAGCAAGCAAAGTTGAAGTCTTGTAGTAGCATTAAAGAGTTTTTGTAGGTCTTCAAGCTCACATTCATTCAAGATCTAGCATTTTCAAGGGTTGATCGTGGTTGTCTATGGTGAATCATGATGGATTCTAGACTGGGGAGATGTAGATAGCCATCAAGCCAAACCTAATGACTTATTTCCTAAGTGATTCTATCCTCCATTATCACTCTACATTCAGCCTAAGGAAGGTACATGCATTATTAGGGCTCATTTGGGTGATTAGAGACCTCTTAAAGTGAGTCATCCATTTGCATAGTTCATTCATGCATCTCATTTTGATACATTACAATAAGGTTGCATTGCATTTCAGATTTCCTAATCATAGAGACATTTAATGTTAGGGCTTACATTCTTATTTACATGCACATTTCATTGTTTCTATCAAGGTTTAATTACCAAACTAGGGGTTTGACAAAGGCAAACCCACCATAAGAAAATCAAGTCTATATTCTATTTTGTAGGTCTTTTCATAGATTTGGATCTAAAAATCAATTTGGAAGGGAAGGATAGAGATTGGAGCATAGATCTGAACTTGAAATTCTCAAAAAAATCAGAACGAGACTGATACACCACAAGTGGCATATGAGTCCCACTAGAGGTGCTTTTTCAAGATTTTTGTAGATTTAGATACCCTTTTTCTAGAAACATGTTCCTGTGTAGAAACCTTGATCTAGGACTAATCCACCCAAACTGGCATATGAGTTCTAGTAGGTCAAAATTCCAAAAAAAAAAGCATTTTAGAGCTCATTCAAGTCTGCTTCAGGTTTCTAGGTGAAAACATTTCATCTTACAACTTTTTGTTTTATTTTATTTGTATTTCTAGGTCATTTAGTGAGAGATTGCATTGAATTAAGGTTAACCATTTTGATTTGCATTGCATTTGTCTTTCCAAGCCCTAGCTTGGTGCACTAGTAGAATTTGGAAAATAAATGACTATGTGACTAAAAGGTTTAGTCACGTGACTAAAAATGACTAAATTCTACTATTTTTTTGCAATTCACAATTATAAATGACTAATTTGGTCATTGGGTAAAATCACAACTAAATGAGTAAATAACTGAGCAATATCAAACAAATAAAAATGAATAAATAAATGACTATTACTCCTATATTCTTTTTTTGTTCAAATTTGATCATAATGCATAGAGCTTAAGCCCCCCTCAAGGGACCCCTTGTAATACCCCCATGTTTCTGATACTATTTACTACTATTGTTTGCTTTATATGTTAGTGTGATACTGAATTGTGATGGTGACTGATTCATCATTTTGGTGTGTGTGGAGTGTAGTTTAATTGATTGCTACAGTTGATATTTTATTATGATTTATGATACTCTATATGTAGGGTTTAGATTATTTTATTAGGTAATGCTTTCTCTCTAATGTTTTAAATGTCGATGTGATAATCGTATGGTGATCATGTGATTTGAATTCTGTGTTACTTTATAATGCAATGGTTTAGTGATTAGTTATGATGCAGTAGTTAATCAGAATATTATCTTATGATCAATTTGTTAGAAATGCTAGTTGTTATGGATATTGTAATTGTTAGAATAGACTAGGTGAGAGGACAGTGTAGCATCACTTGTTCACGAGTGCCCTGCTACACTGCAATTCCTTCTCACGGTAGGATGTTGATTATATATATATATACATGTGCTACTTGACGTTTGCTTGGATGCAGGATTGCAGGAATAAGTCTCGATTCCACCTGCTTCGGCAGGACAGGGCGAGCAATAAACTAGCCCAACGGGTAAAAATGTTGAAAAAGGGAGTAGGTTTGGAAGCGTCCCCGTCCCAAGTCCGTCGTCTGTTGTGAGTCGTGTTATGACTGTGGTTTTCGTTCTCGTTGGTTGTGCAGTTTGTTTTGTTGAAGTATACATTTTAGTTATGGTTCATATTTATTTAATTAACCTTATGTTATAATGATAATTGATTAAGTTGTCTAGTTGTTTTGATTTAATTGTGTGTTAGTTGAATATTAAATTTAAATATATTATAAATTAAAAAGTGATTTAATTATTAAAAGAGTAAATAATTATGTTAAAATTAATATTGTTGATAATAATTAAATTAAATAAATTTTGTTGAAGATAATTAAATAATATCTTTTATTAATATTAAATTAGCATAGATAATATCTTGTTTAAATAAATTATTTTAAATAAAAACTGTAGATAAATTTGTGCTTTTAAAAGCTGGAAAAGGACCAATAGGAAGGGGACTTTTTGAGAAAAGAAAGCAGGGAAGCTTTATTGAGTTTTATTTTTGATTTATTTTTTTTATGAGAAGTTTATTCACAGAGGGAGAACTTCTACTCTGTTGTTCTGGGATCTAGAAAAGAAAAAAAATAAAGAAAGAAAAGATTGCAGGTTGCAATTTTGGAGAAAATAATTGGTTGAAGATAGATAGGTTCAAAAAGAGAACTGCAGGAGGGATCGAAAAGGAACGGTAGGAGGATTTCGAAAGGAGCTTTCAGAAGGGATTCTTCTGCAAACGAAGGACTCCAGGTTCCATAAAATTTATCATTTATTTTATTTATTTTTGTTTCTGTAAAGAAAATCATGTCTGTAATATTTTAAATCAACATTTTGTTTGAAAGAGGGTTTTTTGTTGGTTGTGTTATATCCTTGAATGATTTCTTTTGAAAACTGTATTAAATCTTCTGTAGAAAACCTTCATTGAACCTGTTCGAAACTTTTCAATATAGATTAGTAGTGAAGATTTATTGTTGAAAATAAAACAAAAACCATCCTTGATTGAAGATCGAATTTGCTTACGAGATCTATTTTGTGTTTATTGAAAAATCTTCTGAAAGCCCTCATAAAATTTAATAGTGGAAAACAATTGTTTTTAAAGTGAAAATTATTGTTTTTATTTACTAGTTGTTCTTATGCACAGATTATTTAAGTACAGATTATTTTAGGTCTGTTGAGAAAACAATTTATTTATACAAATTTATTTTGAGTCTCTTGATTTATATATATACATATATATTTAACTTTCTGGCTTTTATAATTGTATTTTCAAAATTATTCTGAAAGAAAACAATTTGTCTATTTTGTTTCTGAATCTTCTAAATATATATATATATATATATATATATATATATATATATATATATATATATATATATATATATATATATATATATATATATATATATATATATATATATATATATATATATTTAAATCTGGTGTTTCTATTTGATTTCCAATTTATGTAATAAAATATGTAATAAAATGAAAAGAAAATAAAATTATTTATATATCCCTCTGTACTTGCGTTCGTCGAGGAAGTTCTCATAAATGCGGTTTTTATGAAATGAAAATAGTTAAATCCTACCAAAATAGAAATCATTAATAATAAAAATGATTAGAAAATAAATAATTAAATATATGTAAAAAAGAAGAAGAATTATTGTATTGGGAGGGGCCCATTGTCTTTGTACCCCACTTAATGTTGTGAGGCTGTGATCCAAGGGCTGCCCATTACCCATTTAACCAATAATGACCCAGCATGCAGTAGCCCTTGGCTCATTGCCTAGCTAATAAGGGAGGCAGCGTACTCTCTCGATGGAAAGGTGTGGCAGCCTCCTCAATGGCGGCGTTCCTTCTATTTTTTTTTTTAAATTTATGTTTTATTTTATTCTTTTAAACCTTTCGTATGAATTTAAGTTCATAAATTTTATTGGATTTAATATAAGTTCAATTTAATTAAAAAGTTTTGTTTTATAATTATATATATATTAATTAAATTAAATGTTTTATATGCATAAATTAAATTAAATGTTTTGTTTTATTATATATTATTTAATATATATTATATATTAGTTAATATATATATTAATATTATTTAATATATATATTAATATATATATATATATATATATATATATATATATATATATTATATTATTTAATATATATAGTCTTATTATTATTTATTATTTGTTAATTATTTTAATAAATTATAATTTTTAAAAATATACTATTGGTAGAATGAGTTTTACAAAAATATTTTATCATTAATATATATATATTTTTTAATAATTTAAAATATATATATATATATATATTTGTGTAATTCGTTTATGAAAAATAATATATAATTTAATGTATAAGTATATTTATATACTTTTTAAGATTATGATATATTGATATTTTGAATTAATGGGATAATATTGTGCAAGTATGCAATGACATAGGTTGATTGAGAAAATTTGAAATAGAATTAAGTTGTGCTTTGAATGTGACCGATTCCTCTCGAGCAATGGATTTAGTTATAGATGAAATTTGTTTGTTATTTAAAAGAGTTTTATGGTATCGTTTATGTAACCGTTTGCTCTCAAGGTTATTCATTTAATTTGTTATAGTTTTATGTAATTTGGGTTTAGGTCTTGGCGAGAACCCTAGAATCAATGTATTCAGTCATAGGAGTCTAAGTCGTGTTTAGGACTTCCAAAGGCGAGGATTTTGTATTTGTGTTCGACCTTGTATTTTGATGTTGTCCATATGTTTTGGCTTCGGATGTGGTATTGATGTATATTTGGATCGTATCGTTTATGAATGTCATACATGTGATTTTGGGCGAGAGGGTTGTGCCTCGCGATTGAGCCATTGTTGGTTCGGTTTTCCTTGTTGATATAATCCAGTGAGTTGGATATTTTCGTGCTAGAGTGTCTAGAGAGAGTGGCTCTAGTGGGGGCCGGCGCACAAAGGGGCTGTCAGGGTAACCCACATAGGGTTGGATTAATCAGTGATAACTAAAGTAATAAACCATGGGTGGGAATTAAACATTAACAAGATAATTGTGAAGCCTCGTCCACCTGTTAGTGCTATCACAGACTAAAGGGGACTGAGAAGGCCATGGTTGGCAAAGTCATTGCCTTGTCTTCCACCGAAGATTAATGACTCATAGGAAGTAGCCCTATGGAGTGACCTTGAGATAGGCTGTGGAGAACCATAGATGGAGCGGCACCTTAAGCGGGTTGTCTGGAGAATCCATGTAGAGATGGAGAAGCGGTACCTTAGCTGATAGATTTAATGGAAATCCATGTGAAACCATGCAATGACACTCTCGTCTAACATTCTATTTGTGTTGATTTACTCAAGTCCTCTGGAAGTGATTTATTGATTTATCTTTGGTCATGGTTGGAAGTAGTACTTGATATTATGTCTTGAGATTGATATTATGTCTGTAGTTTCTTTGATGTTGTGATTGTGACTTGTTGATTACGTTTCGAAGTGGTTGTTGTTGTGCCTTTTGGTTTTGTTGTTGTTGAGTTTCTATGTGGTCTTTGGTGTTAAGTTGTCTTCTTGGAGTTAGTCTTTGCTGTTATTAGACGTACTTGGTCGGGGACCCTTCCTTGTCTACTCTCAGCACGGGGGTGGTTGGGTGGAACGTGCTTCGCACCCCGTTGGGTTTCCCCTT